>SZWC01019905.1:12386-36040 GCA_023375785.1 Penium margaritaceum
CAGTGTGCGAGGGCTCTAATGTCGTGGCCCGCTCCTCCCGCATTTTGTGGTGCATGTCTATGTCTCAGATTCCTTGATCAATCAAGCCCTCATCTTTACGACTTTGTCAATCAGTTGGGTCTATCACCTGCCCCTGGTTCTGGTTATGACGACCTGTGGCTTCCATGACTTACTAAGGTAAGAGATCGAGGTGAAACAAAACTTTTCGCGCAACGGGTATGGCTTTAAGAAAGCTTTCGTTGTTTCCGCTGCACAAGAAATGGAATGAAATTGGGCATGACATTGAGCGAACGAGGAATGCAGACTCGGAGGGGAGTAGCTTTTAGTAAACATAATAAGGGAGCTGTGGTTACTTTTCTTGTATGCTTGCTCGCATTCCATTAGCTATGCACTCTTGTGCTCTCTTCCACAGTAGTGGACAGGAAGCAAGTGGATGACATTGACGGCAACTCGTAGTACACGGGACACGAGATGAGTAGATGTCATGGTTTTGCCCCATAAGTTGTAAGGTATGAGTCATAAGAGTGTTGGGCATCACACGTCGTGGGGCAGCGGGCTCGCTTTCGCGTGCTGCCCTCGATTGAGGTGGACACAAAACCACCACCTAACCTACTTTGGCAAAAACCTATCAGATCTGTCACCGGACAAGAAACCAGTAGCAATTGGGTTTGGGAGAGCACCCGACTATCCAATACAAAGTCAGTGCCAAAATTTAAAAAAAATCAAAAGGCACACGCATATGTAATAGGAACATAATGGGAACCAATGCTGGTGAAGTCCTTCTACCACTTGTCATGGGGCAGCCTCGTCGTGGTGTCACGTCGAGACGATGGAGTAGCCGAGGGTAGGGTCTTCCGCAGGATAATTAGATCTTAGACGTTTGCAAAACGTCTAAGGTCCAATTGTCACGTCAAGACGATGGAGTAGCCAAGGCTAGGGTCTTCCTCTCGTCGGGTACGTGCATCAACGCAGTGAATGTGCAACAAAATCACGGGTTACTACGTGTCACTGACACATAACCAACACTCACCTTAGCACAACCTTGCATGTGGACCTTGTCAGTAGAAGCTTAGATTCTCGTGTTGAGAAAGCATGTGGAAGCTTTCTAGCATTGTTATTGCTCACATGGCGATCTTGTCCTAGTCAACACTCACGTTGTCAAGCATGGCACTCGCAAGAACATCAAGAATCTCGCCAAGGAGACAAGCATACTCTTTGAAGCAAGCAACGTGCGCAGAGAAATGGCAACTGACTGGCATACAACATACGTAGCTACCACGGGTGCCAATCAGGCTCTCCGTCGGGGGAAGTCACTTTGCCCTATCCGGCCAAAGAGCCATTGTTTTGGCCGTATCTTGGTGCATAGACAGTTAAATAAGGCACTGTCTAATCCTATGGATACGATTTTTAAGCCAGCCATACTGACAGCTCACATTTCCTAGTCCGACATTGGTCGGAGGACACAATGCTTAAAATATGCCAATTGGGCCCATGGCCAACGCACTGTTGAGGTACAGTTGCCCATGGGTGGATGACGTCACAAACACGGCTCAATGTTAGCAAGGCCTGGGTTAGGGATCTGCACGGGCATAGGGACCCGCGCATGCAAGAGATCATCCGTAGCCGTGACGTCGAGTTCGACGAGTAGTAGAGCTTCAGCAACAATAACAATGACATGAGCGTTGGGAACACTCCAAAAGAGGGGCAGTGGTTTCAGCTACTTGACTACGAAAAGGAGCCGGCGGATGCAGAGGTCAAGGATGTGGCGTCGGAGCGCAACGGTGTAGCAGAGGAAGAAGTCAACTTGGAGGAATCCGAAGATGATACAACTGGGCTGGAAATCCGGAAGAAAGATTCGTCGGAGGAGGCAGTACGGGTGTCGAAGCGCGCACTCATGGCGGAGTTCGCATTGGAGGTCGGAGGAAAATCCTCCGGATGCGCCGCTCGTCCGTAAGGCTGCACACGGTTCCTATCCGCTTAGATTCAGAGGGATCTGGATCCGTGTGACGGGTCCTCCACCTGGATCTGGAACCGGGGTAACGGATTCTTGGATCCGCGAATCCTTGTATTCACGGATCTTGGATCCGGATCTGAGGAGTCACGTACCATGCATGGTACATTTTCACTTACCATGAGTTTCACAGTTTTTTCAATCTGTCTACTGAGAGCATGAATAGTGACACTTCAGTTCTTCACACTTGTTGTACATTCACACACACGTATTCATGGAAGACATTCAGGCACACAGATTCATGGATGAATGGTGTTAATGATGCACATTACCTAAGTGCTTGACAGTGAACAGTCTTCAACATGTCCAAGTGTCCCTAATGCTCAGTCTAAGTCTCAGCATGTTCAGGTCCCCACCCCCCCACTTTCACCTGCACCCTCATCTTCCCGCCCATATGCATCCTCTTTTTCACCATCATCGTCACCCTCTTCTTCGAGCTCTTCTTGAAGAGCTAGATCACCACGACGACGTGCATTCACCCATGCCTCCTCCGCTACCAGCTCTGGTGGTACCTCTCCGCTAGGTGCTACGGGGAAGTTCACCAGGGTTGGATCGTTGATCCATGGCTTCAGCACCATGAGGTTCTCTACTGTGAGATCTACCAGACACTGCATGAAGTCAGTGATGATGTGGCGGCCCAGAGAAAAAAACTCTTCAAAGGGTGTGCTAGTGGTTGGAACTGCTAGGAGGTCCAGTGTTGCGAGGTGGAATTTCGGGTATTTCTTCTCGTACTTGCGCGAGTACATGAGGATCTTGCACTTTCGGAGCTTCTTCTCGTCCTTCGCCTAGTTGTCCACCTCCAACTCCAAACTGGAGGGTGTAGCCTTTGAGGTGGTTACTGTGCTCGGCTGCGCAAACATGTCGGCGCCTGCATCTTCCAGTGCGACCTCCATGACGTCCGGCTCAGACTAGTTCCTTGAGCTGCGACGTGGCTACAGGGTGCTGGCCGTGCTGGGTGTTGTCACTGCTGCAATATAAACAGAACTTACGTTAGCCTTCGGCACAAACAGAAGCGTTGCCTGAAACAAGACTAGAAAGAATTGCTTTTTACCTGATGCTGGAGCTACTATAGTTGTGGATGCATCAGCTTCAAAGTCTGTGTGGCTCTGAAGCTAGAGCTGCTATAGACTGTTGGGGTTGCTGGTTATAGCCACGGCTTGCGACACCCTCTTATGCAGCCTTGCACAGCTCCACCCGCAAGTAGTACGGCCTTAGCAGCTCCACCACCTTCACGTGTAGCTCTACTGGGTTGGCGATGCCAAATTTGGGATGCTCGTTTGCGTAGAAATGCAGGCGGAACCCAGGGTCGAGGGCGGTTGCCAAGATGTGGCGATCAGTGCACAACTTTGCGTACTTGTCTAGCTTGGCGATGCTGGACGTCATGCCCTCCTTGAGCTCGACCAACAGCTGTTCCTTGCAGTCCTGAAGGCCAGCTTGTCCTCGGTGCTTGCTCTTGCGCTTTGCTGCCACGAATTTCATGACCCAGCTCTACATCTTGTCGAGGAGGGAAGAGTAGAAGGGAATGACAAGACAGAGGGTGGGATAGGACGACCCGGAAGTGTCATCCGTGAAGCCCTTGTAGGGCTTTACAATGACATTCACGAGCGCATTGAGCTCCGAGTCCTCAAAGGTTGGCTTGAGGTGCACGCCATCCCTGCCATAAAGATCTAACCACTCTTCAAGGACAGACCGCACAGCAATCACACGCTCACACATGTCCAAAGAGTTGTTCCACCTTGTCTCAGTGTCCAGGTGGAGGGACTTGTACGTCAGTCCCGCTGCTTCAACGGCTTGCTGTAACGACTTTTCACGAGTTGGCGTCCGTGTCACGAACACCGCGATGGCCCTGACCTGCTGAATGATGACCATCACGTGCGGTTGTTTCAACAGGTCAACCATAGCGAGGTTCATCAAGTGGCCGAGGCACCTGATGTGCCCGGCTTTGTCGAAGGAGTCGTTGTGGACCATGAAGTTGTCAACGAGGGAGTCATTGGTACTCTCATTGTCCATGGTGAGACAGAACACTCTGTCCCACAGCTCCCACTGCTGTAGTGTCATCTTCAGCAGCTCGAAGAGGTTCTCGGCTGTAGCCCCACCCTTGGTGGCCGGGAAGGCGAGGGGGATGGCGCGCACGTTGTAGTCGGTGTCAATCCAGTGCGCCGTCACTCCTAGATACTTGACGTTGTTGCAGGCTTTCCACCCGTCGTTGGTGAAGGAGATGGCTGACTTGATCTCTCCCAACTTCCTCTTGATGCGCTGACGGATCGCCTTGGCACCGACACGGATGTTGCGGGCGACTGTCATGCAGCCAGGAATGGCTGCTGCGGGGTTCGCATGCACAAATGCCTTGGCCAACCAGAAGCTCTCCATGGACGAAAACGAAAGTTTTTTTTTTCCACGGCATGATTCCACAACATGCAATGGAAAAACTTCTTGTTGAAGATGTAGCCGACCCTTGCCACACCGCGTGCGATTGCGTTGTCTTCAGGAGCTGCTGCTTCACCGCCATCAGCATCCGTGACTGCACTCCTCACCTCCTGGAGCTTGTTGGCATCAACAAGGGCTTTTAGATGCCGCCACTTGTCTCGGTGGATGAGGCGCATGTGCTTCCATAGAGTGCCGGTGGTGCTGTTTTTGGTCGATAGGCTGACTGGTTTTGCTGGGTCCTTCGTGCAGTGTAAGCACATGCCACGCGCGCTTGGACTGACACCCAGTTTTTTCAAGGACTCCCAAATGAGGGAGTTCTCTCCCCGTCATTTCCGCTTGTCACCGACGGCACCCTCCTCTTCCTCTTGCTCCTCATCGTCTTCCTTGTTGAGCCCTTCGTCTTCGTCAGTGGGGCGGGTGGTGTCGTCTTCAACCATGACGGCTAGTATTACAAGACGGAGCTGTTGGATGTCGAACAAGAAGACACACACTGGGGTGTTGTGATTGTGAACGGGTCACGCCGTTGCCACCCGCCGACAATGCGACGATGTCCATCGACGGCTGCCTATGCCTAATGCATGGACAGCCATCAATGGTGCTGATGATATTGTGGGGCTACAGGTGGTTGGCCAGTCAACAGATAAGAAGATATGAAACCAATGAATATAGCATCGCCAGGTCCAGGCTGGTGATTTGACAGGTTTCACGCGGTTGACACGCATGCTGCATGTGCCAACCACGCGAACGTATCACGAAAACTTTTGCCGTTCGAAAGTATGCCGCGCATGTTCAGCTGTTAGATTTTGAATGGGCAAATAAGTGTGCTACGCGGATGACTTGAGCCGGACGTCTAAGTTTTTTTTACCCCAGCCCCCCCCCCCCCCAAGCCCCCCCCGCAAGGATCCGGGTCAGGATCCGCAGATACAAGCCGGATCCACAATCCTGGATCCGGAACCGCGAATCCGGATCTGGAACCGGATTCATGGGTAGGGAACCGTGGAGCCTAGGATCCGTGTGCAGCCTCATCTATGTCATCTAGGTCGGCACAAACATGCAGCGGGCTGACTTCCTTACGAATGCAAAAGCGTGCAGAAAGTTTGCGGTCTCCATTCGTTCTATCGGGATTCTCCCTTTTCCTGTGGATGGCACAGTGTGGGATGTGTGCATAGTGATTATTGAGCATCTCGTTGCACACTTGTCTCTGTTCTCTACTTGTATGGACATGCCTACTATCGGGTCATGGGAAAATGTTGTAATGTGAGCCATCCTTGTTTGTTTGTACATCTTACCATGACCACTCATTCATTCCTGTCCATGCTTTTGTAGATCCCTGATGCGGACAAAGCTGGCGCCGGAGCACCGATGGGCGGTGGCCCCACCCACCAACAACTATTAGATATATGTCATCGTGTCTCGGGTGCTTTCCGGGGCACTTTGTAGTTTTTCCGCAATGTTCAAAGTTTTCTCGCTGGACTGGGTAATGAGCCCGATTTGCACACCGTACTACCGCATAAATTTGCAAGGAAAATGATTCAAATTATTTCTGGACCTGGTAGTTTACCCCTTGCATCTTGTTTTGTAAAGGTTGGAAATTACTTTATTTTTCTATTAAAAGAAGGTGTAAAAAAAAACCGCCACGGATATGTTCAAATTCTCCACGAAATTCTATAGGACCACCCAGGAACACTCCCTGCGGGCGCGAGCCACGCTTGGTCATTGATAGCGTCCATAAGTCATGAGTAATTGATTTGCTCACTCAAGGTCGAGCATGCAAAGTCGGTCTCCCAACTGGCCCTGACTGCTAGCTTGATGTCAAATCTCGTCTGCGGACATGACATGGCTGGTGTAGAGAACGGATGGGAAACTTGGCTGACTAGGCCAAAACAGCGGTACTTGTGTGTCTCTAACCCTTAGGTCATCCCATCCGCTGCCCCACAGGCCAGGACCAGTTCAGGCCACGTGGTAGACCTCGCGCTATATTCCTACCACACAGGAATGGACCCTGTTGTGATGTGAGTTGTTCCCGTCTGTTTGACCACAGCTTACTGTGACCACTCGGACGTGTCCATGCTCATGCAGATCCTTGATACGGACCCAGCTGGCGCCGTAGTACAGACGGGTCGTGGCTCAACCCGCCCGCAGCTGCAGATAGCTGCCAAAGCGTCCCGGGTGCTTGCTGGGGTGCTCTGTAGTTTTTCTACAGTCGTTAGAGTTTTCTCGGTGGACTGGATCTTGAGCCCAATTTACATGTTTTGCATTGTTTATTCATTGATCGGTGCTAGAGCTATGCGTGTGACCTGTTGTAGCTTCCGTCTCAACATTCTGCATATCTAGGTTCAGACGGTGTTGCGTTTGGATTCCTATGCGCAGAGTTACGGCCACAACAGTGGTTTTGAGCCGGTTTTAGGACAAACTGACACTGTCGTGTACGTCACCCACCGTGCGCCGCGACATGTATTTATGCGGTGTGCTTGTCAGTTGTCATCTCTCTCTTCATTACTAAGGTATTAAAGCTTATGAGTCTTTGCGAGTCTCTCTAGCCTAACTGTTGTTATTAGTTGCACCGACTTGCTTGCTAGTGCACCAGCTGGCTGGACTATGTCGCCACGTCAGCAGCAGCATGGCTAGGAAGCTTCCTAGCATTTTCTCACGGTAGCAGAGTAGCGAGGAATTGCTCGCTGAGGTGTGCATCAGAGACGCACCAATGACAGAAGCAGTGAGAGTCATAGCTGAAGCCACAGTCCTTGGAAGACCCACCAAGCCACGGTGACCCGCCGTAACATATTGCAGCATCGGAGACACCCTTCCAGCCGCATCACCACGCCACCACCACGGGACAGCCAAGGGTTTTCCAACCCTTTCCAGCAGCAGTTGAGGCACGTGATGTTCAGAGGGGGTCGGTGAAGGGTCCCAGAAGCTTGATTCAGGTCGCACCTACCACCCCCTGGGACGTGAGAGAGTGCAACTGGCCCATATGACCACCGTTTTTTGCGTGTAAGGGCTCTTTAGAAATCTCTTGCAAAATCCTATCCAACGCATCCACTCCTGCCTCATATCATTCCCTGCAGGCTCCAAGAAACGAAGCAACACTCTCAAATATACATTTTTTTTCCGGATTTTGAAGTAACGTCACCGTTTTCTTTTTTGAAAAGAAAATGATGATTTTTTTGACTTTTTAAAATATTTTTTTGGACAAAACCACCAGCATTATATTCAGTATACTGTCGCGGATAATCGCTCCAAAATTCTCTTCATCTGGACAACCTTCATGCTGATGTCATCATTGAAGGTGATGACATCAGCACCAACACTAACCCAAATTATTAGGCGAAACATCATTTTTTGCCAGTGTTTCAAATCGTTGAGAAATGCCAACGGTTCTTGATTCTAACCACGTTGATGTTTGGACCCATACTGATGCCACCGGTCCTTGACAAGGAGAAGGGGCTAGGAGACCCCTCCTCTTCCTCCTCTTTGGGCATCATGAGTCCATGGTCGCAGCTCTCACGATTGACGAGCTTTGTCAGATGCAGGATGAGATGCGCCACCAGTAGCAGCGTCCAACCGACGTACTACAAGAGATTGCGGAATTAGTGAGGGGCCGTTCAGGGGCCTCACAGCCGACACCAGGAGGACTTCCTAGAGCTACACCATCTATTCAGCAGTCTATGCCCTATACAACACCGCACCCTCAGCATCCCTCATCACATGTTGACACATGGGATGGGGAGGAGATGGAGGATGACACACGTGAGGACGAGATACACGTCCTTAAGGAGCACGTTCGTGAGCTGCGTCCGGGGTCCTGGCCTCTCATCTTGTCACGTTCTCACCATCACTACCAGCCACGTCGTTGGACTGGCCGTGGGCCCGATTTGCATGTTTTTGTATTGTGTGTCCACCGTTTGATACCGGATACATGCATGTAACCAGTCGTAGCATCCGACTTGTGATTTTGTACGTCTAGGTTCAGACGGCGTAGCGTTCTAACATGTCTATGCTGAGTTACGGCCAAACCAGTGGTTTTGGGCCGGTTTTAGGACAGACGTTGTGGTGCCGCGTGCGACACCCGCCGTGCGCCGCGGCAGGTACTTATGCCATAAACCTGTCATTTGACATCTCTCTCTGCAAATGTTATTGAAGCATTATGACACTCTGACTTCTGTCTCCTAGCCAGACCCTTGCCGTAGTGTGTACGACCTGTGACTGTTGTCACCGTCTGACGGGGGCATTGACGCCCAGTCAGCGGCTGTGTTGCTAGGAAGCTTGTACGCATCTTCTCATGGTATCGGAGCGGTGAGGCATCCCTTGCTGAGCTGCACAGCAGAGATGCAGCAGTGGTAGAAGCAGTAAGAGCCACAGCTAAAGCCACGGTTTTGAGAGGATCCACCAATCCACGGTGACCTACAGTAGCAGATTGCAGGAGCGGAGACACCCTTGCAACCGCATCACCACGCCACCACCACGGGGCAGCCAAGGGTTTCCCATCCCCCTCCAGCAGCAGTTGAGGCATGAGATGTTCAGAAGGGACCTGTGAAGGGTCCTAGAAGCTTCACTCAGGTCGCACATACCACCCTCCTCGGACGTGAGAGAATGCAACTGCCCCATTTGACCATCACTTTTGGCGTGTAAGAGCTCGTTAGAAAGCTCTTGCAAAACCCTATCCATCGCTTCCACTCCCGCCTCATTTCATGCCATGTAAGCTATAGGAAATAAAACAACGCTCTCAGATTTAGATTTTCTGGATTTTGGGCTGAAAGAAAACGGTGGCGTTTTTGACTTTTTTAAGGTGTTTTTGCAGGAAACCACCGCCATTGCATTCATCATCCTTTGGTGCATAATCGCTCCAAATGTTGCCTTATTTGGACAACCGCCAAAACTTTTGCCAAATTTGGCCAATTTTTTGGCTGAAACATCATTTTTTACGAGCATTGCAAATCCTCGAGAAACGCTGACAGTTCTGCAATCTGATCAGTTTGACGTCCTGGTCCATACTGAGTGTTGACATGCCTCCGACCGGTGACAAGGGCAAAGGACCACGAGATCCCTCTTCCTCCTCCTCAGGGGCCATGAGCCCACGCTCGTAGGCAATTGTGGACGTGCGTAGTGAGCAGGATGAGATTCGTCGTCACCAGCAGTAGCAGACTGATGCCATCCGTGTGCTCACTAATTTTATTCGTGGTCAGTCCACGACCCCACAGCAAACATCTAGGGGAGTCGAGGGTGCCATACCTTCTGCACAGCAGTCAGCATCCACTTTTTGATCCTTCGGATTAGGACCCGACATGCCTGGCATGGAGGATGACACCCACGAGAGGGAGATTTGCGAGCTTCAGGAGCATCTGTGCTAGCTCCAGACGTGTTCTGGTTCCTGGTTATCGGAGATCCGATACTTGCCTGACCCCTTCCTCGGTGACTGTCCTCGTCTTGACGTATTCCCCATCCCTCGTCCTTCACAGCCTGTGGTTGCTCTTCCCACGAAGCGGCAACCCAAGGACTTCGAGACACCACCCCCACGCTATGTCAGCGATGACGGCTTTGACTGTTGGGAGACTCTCTTACAGGTCTGGGCCAATTCAGAGGGGGTATGGCCCTACTATCACAGTTTGTACCAGGTTACGGACCGTGCTCAGGTGTTGACAGTGGCTCGGGCGATGCGTGAACTCCTTTATTCTATGCCACGCGAGACTGTTGTGGACTTTCTCCCTTTCCTTCGAGAGGCCGGCACGGGCGCGGGTGCTAATCCACGTGGGGTCTGGGACTTGGCACTGTCCCTATTTGCTGCAAAGATGCACACCACCCGTGCGGCTCACATTCGCGCCTATCACTCCCTTCGTCAGAAACCTGCTGAACCCGTAGCCAATTACTGGCAGTGTGCCATGCGGATCTACACGCGCCATGGGACTTCAGGAGGTACACAGCTTTGGACGCTTCACACGCTCATGATCGGAGTTCATCTTGAGCAAGCAGACATCTTCTCGGGGTACAGCGACGCCGTGCTCGAGCCCTTCTCCGCCTTGGTTTAGTTCCTTCCTCCAGGTAACTTCCGTCCGCGAGGAAGCCGTGGTCCACCAGGAGATTTCTCTTGCTGCAGTGGTCATCGCGTCGCTACCAACGCCCCTCTTGCAGACCACTTCTTCATCCTCTGGCACACCATCCTCTTCCCCTTCCACCCTGGCTATCCCAACTCAGATGCAGGGTGTGGCAGCCGTGGCACAAGGGAAGAAGGATAGGATGAAGCGTGGTTCAGGCTAACAGCAGTCGCAACAGTAGCAGTAATCCTCACGCGGCTGCACTGGACGCACTGTCCAGTGCTACAATTGTGGAGGCGCTCATCGCTGCACCGAGTGCCAGCAACCGCTTGATTGGACACGGATCACTCGCGGTCTTCAGGCTGCACATGCGTATCGTCTTCAGGCGTCCAGCAGCACAGCCTCTGGTCGCGTTGCGACCATGACTGTAGCAGTTCCCGCTTCCTCACCGACGAGCAGTGGCGACCAGGACCCGCGTGACCGCACCATCGCTGAGCTCCATCATCTTCTGGCGCTTTGCTTTCAGGGAGGTACGAGTGTGTTGTCACTGCCGGGTGGTTCATAGACTCTTTTTTTGTCTCTTCTTGTCGCTCGTGATGACTCGTGTGGAGGGGCATTGCTGGCTTGTGATGGCGATGGGCCTCACAGTACTGCTTGGATTCATGAGTTGCACCTCTGTGCCCTTTGTCGTTCCTCCTCACCTGTTGCTCAATGCCCATCTAAGGCCGAGTGCTCCATCACCCATTGTACAATGACGTCGTCCGGTCGTGATCCCGGTGGCACTTGGTCCATCGATTATGGTGCCACTCATCACATGACCTATCGTCGTAGTGACTTCGTTGTTCTCGGTCCTGTTGCGTCTGTTTGGTCCGTTTGCATGTGCTTTGGTCAGTCATTGCCAGTCCAAGGTGTTGGGGTTGTGTGCTTTGATGGTTCGTCTGCCCCCGTGTATCTTTCCGATGTGCTTTTTGTACCTGACCTTGAACTCAACTTGCTGTGCGTGCCTGTACACTGATGGGACACGCTGTGGAGCACACTACAGAATCGCGACTTTGACAGCTATTGATACCCGTACCGTCGTTCTTTGTGCCTTTGTTGTGGATGATCTGTATGGTGTCTCTTGGATTTCTCCTCCTCATTCTTGCTCCCTCTCTCCTACTCGAGTATTTTTCACTGGCGTTCTCTCTGCTGAGCACCAGCGACTACTGCATCGCCGCCTGTGTCATGTGGACTCTAACACTTTGTCGAAGCTCATTCAGACACATCCCGCACTCGGTCTTGATGCGGCTTCTTTCGAGAAGCTACCCAAGACCGACTGTCTTTTCTGCACTCAGGGTAAGATGCATCGTTGTACCTATCCTGAATCCCGTTGTCGCGCACTTCGCCCTCTTGAGTTGGTCCATTCGGACCTTCTCGGTCCTCTTCCTGTTGAGTCTCTGTCCGATCGAGGCAGATATGTCTTGACCCCTGACTGATGACTTCACCTGGATGCAGTGGATCTATAGACTGTACCAGAAGAGCAATGCCGCTCTCACGGTTCACCTCTAGCCAGTGATAGCTAAGCGACAGTCTCGCCATACGCTACATACTTTCCATTCGGATCGCGGCGGTGAGTTTCTCGATGAGATGGATAATTTCTTCGCCGAGCACGGGGTTTTTCACCAGGTCTCCGCTCCAACTACTCCTCAACAGAACGATGCCTCTGAGCGTTGGAACCGCACCATGGAGGATGCGGTTCACGCTAGACGGTCTGAATGCGGTCTCCCAGAGTCCTTCGCCTTCGAAGGATTCACCTACATGACGTGGGTCTGGAACCGCCTCCCGCACGGTCCCCTTTTGGACCACCTTACACCGTACGAGCTTTGGTTTGGCCACCGCACTGACTTGCGTCTCGCTCGTGTCTGGGGATCCTTGGCTTCTATGTGATATACCGAGGACCAGCAGGGATCCAAGGTCTCACCGCGGGGTTGTTTGTGTGCCTTCATAGACATCTCCTCGCGGTTGAAGGCCTGACGTTTTCAGGACCCCGCTCGTCGTCGCATCGTTGAGTCCCATGACGCACTTTTCTTTGAGTCTCTCACCTACCGCGATCTTACCTCGATAACGTCGCTGTCTGTCATACATATTCCTACGTGTGAGGCTTCTCGATGGATGGGGGAGTCTGAGCCTGCGAGCACCTCTCTCCTGGCTGATGTGTCCGTTCGAGCCCCCTCCACTTCTCGATGTCCGACTCTTGATGATCCAGCGATCATTGTTATCGGCCAAGAGACCTCTCCCCCTGTTCAACCCCTATTCCCTTGTACCCCACAGGCACCCATGATGCTGTACCTGTGTCCGCCAGCACTCCAGCCTCTGGGCGTGGTCCTGCCTCACCTACTCCTACTGTCACACCCAGTCCCGTGTCTCCCATACATGCATCTCCTCGCACGGCATCACCTACTCCTTTGCCTCAGCCCTCACCAGCTGTGGTCGTGCCTGTCCCTACGCCTGAGGTGAGCCCCTCGAGTCCAGGTTACTTACATGAGCCTGGTGGTTGTCTTCGACCATTGCACTCCGGAGTCCCGCGAGTGTCACGTCCCGCACCCAGGCCTCAGAGTGGTTGAGTGTGGGGTGTGTCTGTGTCTGCATCACGACTGTTTCTGCACTCGTTGTTGTATTCATTTCATTGCTGCACGTGTATGGACATGCATACCATCGGGTCATGGGGGAGTGTTGTGATTTGTGACGTTTCTGTCGACCTGTACAGTTTACTGTGACCACTTGGCCATGTCCATGCCCGTGCAGATCCATGATGCGGACCCAGGTGGTACCGGTGCGTCATCTGGTGGTGGACTACCAGCTTGGAGCTGACCGACGACCGTCCCAGAGCTCTGGACGCTGCCAGGGACCTCCTGTAGTTTTTCTGCAGCACGTACGAGTTTATCAGTAGATTGGCCGTGGGACTGATTTGCATGTTCTTGCATTGTGTGTCCACCGTTTGATGCCGGATACATGCATGCAACCAGTCGTAGCGTCCGACTTGTGATTTTTTACATCTAGGTTCAGACGGCGTAGCGTTCTGACATGTCTACGCCGAGTTACGGTCAAACCAGTGGTTTTGGGCCGGTTTTAGGACAACCCTTGTACTGTTGCGTGCGACACCCAATGTGCGCCACGGCAGGTACTTATGCCATTGACCTATTATTTGTCATCTCTCTCTGCAAATGCTATTGAAGCATTATGACACTCTGACTTGTGTCTCCTAGCCAGACCCTTGACGTCGTGTGTACGACCTGTGGCTGTTGTCACTGTCAGACGGGGCACTGACGCCCAGCCAGCGGCTGTGTCGCTAGGAAGCTTGTACGCATCTTCTCACCTTCGTGAAAACACTCGTGAACAAATGCCGTAATACAATATTGTGCATTGTGTGTTCACCGGCCAACGTTGGACTTGTGCGCATGACCAAGTGTAGTGTCCTATTTTGAGATTCTACATCGCCAAGTTCAGATATTGTTGCATTTGGATACCTATGCGTGTCGTTTCGGACATAATAGTGAATTTGGGCCAGTTTTGTGACAACCTGACACTGCCGAGTGCATCACTCTCTGTGCGCAAGGATAGGAATCTGTGTAGTGTGCTTATTAATGCTTGTCTTTCTTTGCAACACAAAGCCATCGGAGCTGATGAGCCTGCCCTTTCTTTCTTGCACCTGTTTGTTTGTTAGTGTTGTTGCGATTTGTGACGTTCCTGTTGACCTGTACAGTTTACTGTGATCACTCGGCCGTGTCCATACTCGTGCAGATCCCTGATGAGGACCCTGGTGGTACCGGTGCGGCATCTGGTGGTGGACTACAAGCTTGGAGCTGACCGATGACCGTTCCAGAGCTGCGGACGCTGCCCAGGTTCTCCTTTAGTTTTCTCTGCAGCACGCAGGAGTTTTTTGGTGGACTGGCCATGGGCCGGATTTGCATGTTTTGCATTGTGTGTCCATCGTTTGATGCTGGATGTATGCATGTGACCAGTCCTAGCGTCCGGCTTGTCATCCTGCACGTCTAGGTAGAGCATAGCGTTATGACATGTCTGCGCAGAGTTGCGGCCAAAACAACGGTTTTGGATCGGTTTTAGGACAGATCTTGCACTGTCGCGTGCGACACCCACCGTGCGCCGCGGCAGGTACTTATGCCATGGACGTGTCATTTGTCATTTCTCTCTGCAAATTCTATTGAGGCATTCTCACACTTTGCCTTGTGTCTCCTAGCCAGACCCTTGCCGTTGTGTGCACGACTTGTGACTGTCGTCATCGTCTGACCAGGCACTGACGCTTGGTTACTAGGAAGCTTCCATGCATCTTCTCATGGTATCAGAGCGGTGAGACACTTCTCGCCAAGCTGCGCAGAAGAGACGCAACAGAGCAGCAGCAGTGAGCGTCACCGCTGTTGCTGATCCACAAGGACCTGCTGACGACACCCGACCGTCGGAGACATCACCCACGTGAGAGCGCATCACCAGCAACCGCCGACCACCAGCAGGTGACATCCGCATTAGCCGATAGCCACCACCAGCTGCTGGCATTGGCATCAGCAGTGGCGACAGCAGGCCACAGCCGCGGTAGGTGGTGGCTGGTAGCAGTAGCCGCAGCCCGCGGCAGCAGCAGCGCGCAGCAGCGACAGCACACAGCAAAAGCAGCGAGCAGCAGCGCTGTGTAGCGGCGGCGGTGACGGCGCGTAGCAGCAGCGTGCAGCAGCAGCAGAATTGAGCAGCAGCAGCAGCAGCCCACAACAGTAGCAGCAGTAGCAGTAGTGCAACAGAGCAGCAGCGCAGCAGTAGTGCGCGGCGGCTGCAGCGCATAGTAGTAGCTACGTGCAGCAGTTGCAGCAGCAGCGTACAGTTACGCTACAACACAGCAGCAGTGCGCAGCTGCTGCCACAGCTGCGCAAGCAGTTACGCGGCTGTTGCTGCAGGTGCCGGCGTAGCAGCAGCAGCAGCCGAGCGGAAGCTGTTGCGGATCTTGCGCGCGGTTGTTACGGAGCAGCCGTCCCCTCCGCAGCGGGGCAACAACCGTGAGGGTTGTCAAAAAAATAAAAAAAGGGAGTGGAGCTGACATCAACAATTTTCTTGCTGACGTCATTAGGTCATGCTGATGTCAGCAACCACCTGATGACCTCAGCTCTTCACTTCGTCAATTTTTTTGTCAGAGAGTCAAAAGTTTCCAGCGTTTCAACTCCTGGAGAAACGCTGACCTTTTTGCAATCCAACCAAGTTGACATCTCGGCCTATAATGAGTGGTGACATGGCTCCGTCGGGTGATAAGGGAAAGAGGATACTCGATCCCTCTTCTTCCTCCTCAGGGGTCATGAGCCCACGCTCGTAGGCTATTGAGGACCTGCGGAGCCTGTAGGATGAGATGCTTTGCCTATAGCGTGAGCAGACTGATGCCATCCGTACTCTCACTGAGCTTCTTTGTGTCCAGTCCACCGTCCCATGGCACTCCTCCGAGGGAGCTGCCGATGTCGTACCTTCTACACAGCAGTCAGTCCCACCACCGGAGACAGGAGTTGGATCTACCCGCTACCTCTTGATCATTGGGATGAGGATCTAGATATGCCAGGCATGGAGGGCGACTCCCCCAAGCGTGAGATTTGTGTGCTTCAAGAGCGTCTCCGCCAGCTCCAGACAAGCTCTCGACTCCCATACATATTTCGTTTTCCTGAGATTCGATCGTCGCCTGACCTCCACCCAAGCGACTTCCCTCTTCCAGGTGTCTTTCCCATCCCTCGTCCTTCTCAGCCTGTGGTTGCCCTCCCTATGGAGCGGCAACCCAAGGACTTCAAGACACCACCCCGACGGTATGCCAGTGAGGACGGTTTTGACTGCAGGGAGATCCTTTTCCAGGTTTGGGCCACTTTAGAGGGAGTGTGGCCCTACTACCACAGTCCGTATAAGACTACGGACCGAGCACAGGTACTGACAGCAGCTAGGGCGATGCGCGGACTCCTTTATGCCATGCCGCACGAAACCGTCGTTGATTTTCAATCATTCCTGGGCGAGGCCGGTACAGGCACCGGCGCCGATCCACGCGGGGGCTGGGACCTTGCATTATCCCTGCTTGTTGTAGAGACGCACGCCACCCGCTCCGCGTACATTCGTGCCTTGCACTCCCTTCGTCAGGGGCCTGCCGAGCCTATAGCCGACTATTGGCGACGGACCATGTGCATCTACATGCGCCTTGGGACCTTAGAAGGTACACAAATGTGGACGCTCCGCACGATCATGCTCGGAGTTCGCCTTGAGCACACAGTCATCTTCATGGGGTACAGCGACGCTGTGCTCGGGCCTTTTTCGGCCTCACTACAGCTTCTTCCCTGGATGCACCAGCTCTTCCTCCAAGTGACTTCCACCCGTGAGGCATCCGTGGCCCATTAGGAGACTCCCCATGCTACAACAGTCGTCGCATCACCACCCACGTCCCTCCTACAGTCCCCTTCTCCATCCTCTGTCAAGTCCTCATCTTCCTCTTCCTCTTCCACCTCGCTTACACCGACTCAGACACAGGGTGTCGTGGCAGCAGCACAGGGGAAGAAGAAAAAGGGGAAGCGCGGCTCGGGTCAGCAGCAGTCACAGCAACAACCGTCATCAGGTAGTAACAGGGGACGCTCTGTTCACTGCTACAACTGTGGAGGCGTCCATCGTTACACCAAGTGCCAGCAGCCGCTCGACTGGGCGCAGATTACTCGCGGACTTCAGGCTGCACACGCACTCTGTTCTACGTCCAGCAGTACATCCTCCCGGCGCACGTCGACCACAACTGCAGCGGTTCCCGCTTCACCACCGGCGAGCAGCAGTGACCCGGACCCATGTGACCGTACCATCGCCGAGCTCCGACACCTTCTTGCGCTTCACTTTCACGGAGGTGCGAGTGTGTTGTCACAGCCGGGTTGTTCACAGACTTTCTGTCCATCTATCTTGTGACTCGGGATGACTCGTGTGGGGGGCATAATCGGTATGTGATGACGATGAGCCTGACTGTACCGATTGGATTCATGAGTCTCACCTTTGTACCCTTTGTCGTTCCTCCCCACTGACTGTCCAGCGTCCTTCTGATGCTGAGTGTTCCATTGCCCGTTGTACAGTGACGTCCTCCAGTAGTGATTCCGGTGGCACTTGGATCATCGATTCCGGTGCCACTCATCACATGACCTGTCGTCATAGCGACTTTGTTGTTCTCAGGCTTGTCGCGTCTATTCGCCCCGTTCGCACAGGCTCTGGTAAGTCCTTGCCAGTCGAGGGTATTGAGGTTGTGTGTTTCAACGGTCTGTCTGGCCCCCTGTATCTTTCCGAGGTGCTGTTTTCCCCTGACCTTGAGCTAAGTTTGCTTTCTGTACGTGCTTGCAAACTGATGGGACTCTCTGTGGAGCACATTGCAGACTCCGCGATTGTGACTGCTATTGACACTCGTAGCATCGTTCTTCGTGCCTCTGTTGTGGATGACTTGTATCGTGTCTCTCCGACTTCTCCTCCTTGCTCCCCTTCCCCTTCAGCTCATATTTTTGTCACTGGTGTTCAGTCTCACGAGCACCAACGATTACTTCATCGTCGTCTGTGTCATGTAGGCGTCAACACTATGTCGAAGCTCATTCGGATATAGCCCGCCCTCGGTCTTGATGCGACTTCTTTTGAGAAGCCGCCCAAGACCGACTGTCTCTTCTGCGCTCAGGGTAAGATGCATCATTGCACCTACCCTCACTCCCGTTCTCGCGCACTTCGCCCTCTCGAGTTAGTCCATTATGACCTTCTTGGCCCTCTTCCTGTCGAGTCTCTGTCCGATCGGGGTCGATACGTCCTGACCCTGACCGATGACTTTACCCGGATGCTGTTGGTCTACAGCCTATGCCAGAAGAGTGACACTGCTCTCGCGATTCTCCTCTCGCTAGTGATAGCTGAGCGTCAGTCCCGTCACACGCTGCATACCTTCCGCTCGGATCGCGGCAGTGAGTTTCTTGGCGAGATGGACGGCTTCTTTGCCGAGCACGGGATCCTTCACCAGGTCTCCGCTTCTGCTACTCCTCAGTATAACGGTGTTTCTGAGCGCAGGAACCGCACCATGGAGGATGCGATTCGCGCAATGCGGTCTGAGTGCGGTCTCCCGGAGTCCTTCGCTTTTGAAGGATTCGCCTACATGACTTGGGTCGGGAACCGCCTCCCGCACGGTCCTCTTCCGGACCACGTCACGCTGTATGAGCTCTGGTTGGGCCACCGTGCTGACCTACGCCTCGCTCGCGTCTGGGGATCCTTGGCTTCTATGTGGTACACTGAGGACCAGCAGGGGTCCAAGGTCTCACCGAGGGTCGCTTGTGTGCCCTCGTAGGCATCATCTCCCCGCGGTCAAAGGCCTGGCGTTTCTGGGACCCCACTCGTCGTCGCATCGTTGAGTCACGCGACACGCTCTTCTTTGAGTCCCTCACCTACCATGATCTGACTTCGATCACGTCCCTATCCGCCACGCATGTTCCTATATGTGAGGGTTCTCCACGGATGGGGGAGTCTGCGCCTGCGAGCACCTCTCACCAGGCTGATGTGTCCGTTCGAGCTCCCTTCACTTCTCGGTCTCCGGCTCTTGATGACCCTGCGATCATCACCGTCGGTCCAAAGACCTCTCCCGCACAGCCAGCTTCTACCCTTTTACCTTTGCATCCCACAGGTACCCATGATCATGTACTCGTACGCACTCCTGCGACCGTACCTGTGTCCGCCGGTACTCTTGCATCTGTGCGTGGTCCTGCCTCACCTGCTCCTACTGTCACACCCAGTCCCGTGTCTCCCACACACGCATCTCCTCGCACGGCATCACCAGCTCCTTTGTCTCAGCCTTCACCAGCTGTGGTTGTGCCCGTCCCTGAGCCTGAGGTGCACCCCTCGAGCCCAGGTTACTAAGGGTGCACACAGGTTCCAGGAACCGCGGTTCCGGAACCGCAGTTCCGGTTCCAGAACCGGAACCGCGGTTCCGGTTCCAAGATTCCGGAACCGGCCAGGAACCGCGGTTCCTGAACCCAGGTCTATGGAGGGAATAACGAGTGGGGAGGGAGGGTTTTTTGGGCTTTACTTGCTGATGTGGCATCCTTGGAGGCCATGTGAGCACTCCAATCATGTACCCACATACAATAGAGGAGTGTTGAAGGGCATTTTCCTTATTTTTGTTGAAGAAAACATGATGGTGGGAGCCGATCATGCTTCATATTCCTTGCGTACGAGGGGAACTTTGGTGGAACCGTGACCAGAACCGCGGTTCCATGAGGAACCGCGGTTTCGGAACCGGAACTGCGGTTCCGGTTCCATTCTCAGAACCGCGGTTCCGTACCGGTGTGCAGCCTTACAGGTTACTCCCGTGAGCCTGGCGGTCGTCTTTGACCATTGGACTCCGAAGCCTAGCGAGTGTCAGGTCCGGCACCCAGGCGCTCCACTCGCAGCATCGCGAGTGGTGATCCCGACACAAAGGCCCTAGGCCTGAGTGTCCGCACTGAGCACACAAATTTACATCTAGCGTGCCCCGTAGGGCACGATCTCGTTACTCGCGAGTTTCATATCGCTTGTGATGCAACAACTGATCTTGTGGTTGTCAGACCTAGCACTGAGGCGTGTGCTCTTGCCATGCAGAGCTCTCCCTCTATGACGCCTGACCCGGGCACACTGAGGGAAGATCTCTCATCACATGATGCTGACGCTTGGCGTGCTGCCTGCGAGGATGAGCTTCACGCCATCCAAGAGCACGGAGTTTACGAGCTAGTCGACCTTCCACCTGGGAGGAAGGCTATTCAGGACAAATGGGTCTTTCACAAGAAAGTGAAGCTGGATGGCTCACTGGAATGCCACAAGGCCCGCTTGGTCGTCAAGGGGTACTCTCAGATCGAGGTCATCGATTACACTGACACCTTTGCCCCTGTCGGCCGCATGACCTCAGCTCGAGCTCTGTTCAGTGTATTTCCTGAGCATGACCGGGAATTGCACTAGATGGATGTGAACAATGCGTTCCTCCATGACTCTTTGGATGAGGAGATTTATGTGGCTCAGCCACCTGGTTTTGAGGACAGTGACAAGGTCTGGCGCTTCCGCAAGTCCTTGTACGGCCTCAAGCAATCTCCGCGGTGTTGGAACCGGGAGATCACTGGCACTCTGACTCGTGCGGGATATGTACAGAGCGAGGCAAATCCCTCTCTCTTCATTCGACAGACACCTGAGCGGTTCACCGCCAGTCGATGACCTTCTAATCGCTTCTCCTTCATTAGAGGCCGTGAAGGAGGCCTAGGCTGTCCTCCAGATTGCCAACAGAATGAAGGACCTTGGTCCTGCAGCGGTGTTTCTTGGCATGGAGATCGTGCGAGACCGCAGACGTCGGACGCTACTACTGCATCAGGCCCAATACGCACGTGTTGTAGAGGAGCGCTTCAGCGACCTCCTTGGCACAGTGTCCACCGCTTCCATACCTCTCACGCCCGATGGACAGGATGCCCTGAAGGTGGACGATCCCACACAGCTGGGGGAGACTGTGATGTGACCTTGTACCTCTGTCTCATTAGATATCCGATGTACCTGGCCACTACCACACGTCCTGACATCACCTTTGCCATCAACCCTCTCGCCCAGTTTTCGCAGGCTCCACGTGCCAGAGCCCTTCACGCGGCTCTGCGAGTGGTGCGGTATGTGGTCTCCACACCGTACATTGGACTCTGCTTTCGCCGGCAGTGTTCGGTGGTCCTTGATGGCTACACTGACAGCGACTGGGCCTAGAGCCCAGATGAACGCAGTCGCACCGGTTACGTGTTTCTGCTCGTTGGTACCGATGTGTCCTGGCGGAGCGGGAAGCAGGACTGCATCGCACGTAGCTCATCGGAGGCAGATTACGTTGCTCTGGGTGCAGGGGCTACTGAGGCAGTATGGCTGCAGCGCATGTTCCTTGAGCTGGGTCAGTAAGTACCTGCCATTGTGCTTCGTTGCGACAACCAGAGTGCTCTTGCCATTGCGGAGAACTCTGGTGTCTTTCACGCTCGCACGAAGCACATTGCGGTTGAGCATCACTTTGTGCGTGATCTGGTGGAGCGACACGTCATCTCCGTCATATGGGTTGGCACTGACATGCAACTTGCTGACTTCTTGACGAAGGCACTAGCTCGCGGAAAGTTCCTGGTGGCCATTCGTTTTGTTGGGCTTCGCCTCTTACCTGATAGTGGTTGAGTGTGGGGTGTGGTTGTGTCCGTGTCACATCTATTTTTGCACTCGCTGTACTCGTCTCAGTGCTGCACGTATATGGATATGCGTACCATCGGGTCATGGGGGGGTGTTTTGATTTGTGACGTTCATGTCGACCTCTACAGTTTTCTATGACCACTCAGCCGTGCAGATCCCTGATGCGGACCCTGGTGGTACCGGTCGGTGTCTGGTGGTGGACTACCAGCCTGGAGCTGACTGATGACCGTTCCAGAGCTCCGGACGTTGCCTGGGACCTGTGGTTTTTTCTGCAGCAGGTATGAGTTTTTCGGTGGACTAGCCATGGGCCCGATTTGCATGATTTGCATTGTTTGTCCACTGTTTGATGCTGGATGTATGCATGTGACCAGTCATAGCGTCCGGCTTGTGACCCTTCATGTCTAAATTTTAGACGGCGTAGCGTTCTGACATGTCTGCGCAAAGTTATGGCTAAAACAGTGGTTTGGGCCGGATTTAAGACAGATCTTGCACTGCCGCGTGAGACACCCGCCGTGCGCCGCGACAGGTACTTATGCCATGGACCTGTCATTTGTCATTTCTCTCTGCAAATGCTATTGAAACATTGTGACACTTTGCATTGTGTCTTCTGGCCAAACCCTCGCTGTTGTGTGCACGACCTGTGAGTGTCGTCACCGTCTGACCAGGCACTGACGCCTGGTCGATGGCTCTGTCGCTAGGAAGCTTCCACATATCTTCTCAAGTGCATGAGTTGATGAGACAGAGCTGTCACGTCAATGGCAACATGATTAGGAAGCTTCCCAAGAGCTTCTCATTCCCAGCCTACTCCTCTTTGCTCTCATGCTTGTCTTGCATGGTACAGTGATGACCAAGTGGGACAATGTCATCAGGTCAGCGATACTGAGAAGCCCAAAAAAACTCCTTCTTAGGAGATTTGGTTTTCACGGGGCATAGTGCATTTGCTGCTCATCTTCCTCTATTAAGGTAAGAGTGAGTTTCCCAGACTTCGAACACCTTCTCCATACTTACGTATACACAGTGGCTGCATCAAGAACTGGACTGACAGAGACATCATCTTTCATGCTCAAAGTCACAGAACTTGGGCACCCAATGCGCTCTTTAAGGTACCACGGTGGAGAGATCTGTCAAGTGGGATCTTCGCCATGCATCCCATGATCTTGAGGCGTGTGTTCACTACGCAATCACTGCAATAGCACCTTCCTGGGCGCACATGGCATGGCCAACACATCACTATTCGCCATCACCCTGACAGTCTTGCAATCTGTGGGAGGGAAGCACAACATTGCCTACCACTAGGAACGCACTAGGAACGATTCCACAAAGCACTGTGCAGTAAGTGCAGAGTGCTTTCATTCTGTTGAAGCTTCACATTCACGTTCCAACGACTCCCACGCGTCGTCCAAAAACCTCCGAAAAACCTCCACATCCATCACCACGTCCATGCTCCTGAAATTGGGATTGGCCCTTGTCGGTCCCAAGACCTTTCCCCACCTCTCACCCCCCACTCCACCGTACACTCCGTCCTCACCCCCACCACCACCCGCACCGCCGCCGCCCTGCACCCAGACTTGGTGATGCGCGCCCGCAAGAGCGGCCCAGCGACCGTAGTTGGAGCCTGCGTTGACGTCCTCGCCCTCGCGTATGGGCTCGCTGGGAAGCGCCGGGTACATCTCAAGCACGTGCATGCCCTTGCGCACCCACACCACGTTCGTCAGCCCCGCGCCTGCCACACGCCGCCCACCCAAGACCAGATCCAGGCAAGGAGACCGTGCCCGGGAGCAAGCTGTGTGGAAGAGAGGGCGGGAGGGAGGGTGGAAGAGGGATGGGGAGGGGGAGTGAGAAAGAGGGAGGGGGGAGGGACGGGGGGGGAGGAGGGGGAGGGGAGAAGGGAGAGGTAAGGCGGCGGGGGGAGGGGGGAGGAGGCAAGGGAAAAAGGGGGGAGAAGGGGTTGGGCAGGGCGGAGGGGA
>SZWC01019906.1:4621-14948 GCA_023375785.1 Penium margaritaceum
TGTGTTTCTGACCACTGTGTTTCTGACCACTGTGTTTCTGACCAGTGTGTTTCTGACCATTGTGTTTCTGACCAATGTGTTTCTGACCACTGTGTTTCTGACCTGTTTGTTTCTGACCACTGTGTTTCTGACCACTATGTTTCTGACCAGTGTGTTTCTGACCACTGTGTTTCTGACCACTGTGTTTCTGACCACAGGGTTTCTGACCACTGTGTTTCTGACCAGTGTGTTTCTGACCTGTTTGTTTCTGACCACTGTGTTTCTGACCACTATGTTTCTGACCAGTGTGTTTCTGACCACTGTGCTTCTGACCACTGTGTTTGTGACCACTGTGTGTCTGACCACTGTGTTTCTGACCACTGTGTTTCGGACCAGTGTGTTTCTGACCACTGTGTTTTTTACCACTGTGTTTCTCATCACTGTGTTTCTGACCAGTGTGTTTCTGACCTGTTTGTTTCTGACCACTGTGTTTCTGACCACTATGTTTCTGACCAGTGTGTTTCTGACCACTGTGCTTCTGACCACTGTGTTTGTGACCACTGTGTGTCTGACCACTGTGTTTCTGACCACTGTGTTTCGGACCAGTGTGTTTCTGACCACTGTGTTTTTTACCACTGTGTTTCTCATCACTGTGTTTCTGACCAGTGTGTTTCTGACCTCTGTGTTTCTGACCAGTGTGTTTCTGACCACTGTGCTTCTGACCACTGTGTTTGTGACCACTGTGTGTCTGACCACTGTGTTTCTGACCACTGTGTTTCTGACCAGTGTGTTTCTGACCTCTGTGTTTCTGACCAGTGTGTTTCTGAACACTGTGTTTATGACCACTGTATTTCTGAACACAGTGTTTCTGACCACTGTGTTTCTGACCATTGTGATCCTGACCAGTGTGTTTCTGACCGTTGTGTTTCTGACCAGTGTGTTTCTGACCACTGTGTTTCTGACCAGTGTGTTTCTGACCAGTGTGTTTATGACCAGTGTGTTTCTGACCACTGTGTTTCTGACCAGTGTGTTTCTGACCACTGTGTTTCTGACCAGTGTGTTTCTGACCAGTGTGTTTATGACCAGTGTGTTTCTGACCACTGTGTTTCTGACCAATGTGTTTCAGACCACAGTGTTTCTGACCACTGTGTTTCTGACCACTGTGTTTCTGACCATTGTCCCTGTGACCAGTGTGTTTATGACCAATGTGTTTCTGACCACTGTGTCTCCGACCACTGTGTTTCTGACCACTGTGTTTCTGACCACTGTGTTTCTGACCACTGTGTTTCTGACCAGTGTGCCTCTGACCAGTGTGTTTCTGACCACTGTGTTTCCGACCACTGTAGTTCTCACCAGTGTGTTTCTGACGAGTGTGTTTCTGACTGGTGTGCTTCTGACCACTGTGTTTCTGACCTGTGTGTTTCTGACCACTGTGTTTCTGACCACTGTAGTTCTCACCAGTGTGTTTCTGACGAGTGTGTTTCTGACTGGTGTGTTTCTGACCACTGTGTTTCTGAACACTGTGTGTCTGACCAGTGTGTTTCTGACCACTGTGTTTCTAGCTGGTGTGTTTCTGACCACTGTGTTTCTGACCAGTGTGTTTCTGACCACTGTGTTTCTGACCACTGTGTGTATGACCACAGTGTTTCTGACCACTGCGTTTGTGACCAATGTGTTTCTGAACGCTGTGTTTCTGACCACTGTGTTTCTGACCAGTGTGTTTCTGACCACTGTGTGTATGACCACAGTGTTTCTGACCACTGCGTTTGTGACCAATGTGTTTCTGAACGCTGTGTTTCTGACCACTGTGTTTCTGACCAGTGTGTTTCAGACCACTGTGTTTCTGACAAGTGTGTTTCTGACCACTGTGTTTCTGACCAGTGTGTTTCTGACCACTGTGTTTCTGACCACCGTGTTTATGACGAGTGTGTTTCTGACCACTGTGTTTCTGACCACCGTGTTCCTGACCACTGTGTTTCTGACCACTGCGTTTCTGACCACTGTGTTTCTGACTACTGTACCACTGACAAGTGTGTTTATGACCACTGTGTTTCTGACCAATGTGTCTCCGACCACTGTGTTTCTGACCACTGTGTTTCTGACCACTGTGTTTCTGACCATTGTGTTTCTGTCCAGTGTGCCTCTGACCATTGTGTTTCTGACATGTGTGTCTCTGACCACTATGTTTCTGACCACGGTGTTTATGACCACTGTGTTTCTGACCAGTGTGTTTCTGACCACTGTGTTTCTGACCACTGTGTTTCTGACAAGTGTGTTTCTGACCAATGTGTTTCTGACCACTGTGTTTCTGACCAGTGTGTTTCTGACCATTGTATTTCTGACCACTGTGTTTCGGACCACTGTGTTTCTGACCACTGTGTTTCTGACCAATGTGTTTCTGACCAGTGTGTTTCTGACCAGTGTGTCTCTGACCAGTGTGTTTCTGACCACCGTGTTTCTGACCAGTGTGCCTCTGACCAGTGTGTTTCTGACCATTGTGTTTCTGACCATTGTGGTTCTGACCACTGGGTTTCTGACAACTGTGTTTCTGACCACTGTGTTTCTGACCACTGTGTTTCTGACCAGTGTGTTTCTGACCAGTGTGTTTATGGCCAGTGTGTTTCTGACCAGTGTGTTTCTGACCAGTGTGTTTCAGACCACTGTGTTTCTGACCAGTGTGTTTCTGACCACTGTGTTTCTGACCACTGTGTTTCTGACAACTGTGTTTCTGACCACCGTGTTTATGACCACTGTGTTTCTGACCACTGTGTTTCTGACCACCATGTTCCTGACCACTGTGTTTCTGACCACTGCGTTTCTGACCACTGTGTTTCTGACCTATGTGCCTTTGACTAGTGTGTTTATGACCACTGTGTTTCTGACCACTGTGTCTCCAACCACTGTGCTTCTGACCACTGCGTTTCTGACCACTGTGTTTATGACCATTGTGTTTCTGACCAGTGTGCCTCTAACCAGTGTGTTTCTGACCACTGTGTTTCTGACCACTGTGTTTCTGACAGGTGTGTTTCTGACCACTGTGTTTCTGACCACTGTGTTTCTGACCACTGTGTTTCTGACCACTGTGTTTCTGACCACTGTGTCTCTGACCAGTGTGTTTCTGACCACTGTGTTTCTGACTGCTGTGTTTCTGACCATTGTGTTTCTGACCACTGTGTTTCTGACCAGTGTGTTTCTCACCACTGTGTTTCTGACCAGTGTGTTTCTGACCTGTGTGTTTCTGACCACTGTGTTGCCGACCACTGTATTTCTCACCAGTGTGTTTCTGACCAGTGTGTTTCTGACTGTTGTCTTTGTGACCACTGTGTTTCTGAACACTGTGTTTCTGACCAGGGTGTTTCTGACCACTGTGTTTCTGACTGGTGTGTTTCTGACCATTGTGTTTCTGACCACTGTGTTTCTGACCAGTGTGTTTCTCACCACTGTGTTTCTGACCAGTGTGTTTCTGACCTGTGTGTTTCTGACCACTGTGTTGCCGACCACTGTATTTCTCACCAGTGTGTTTCTGACCAGTGTGTTTCTGACTGTTGTCTTTGTGACCACTGTGTTTCTGAACACTGTGTTTCTGACCAGGGTGTTTCTGACCACTGTGTTTCTGACTGGTGTGTTTCTGACCATTGTGTTTCTGACCACTGTGTTTCTGACCAGTGTGTTTCTCACCACTGTGTTTCTGACCAGTGTGTTTCTGACCTGTGTGTTTCTGACCACTGTGTTGCCGACCACTGTATTTCTCACCAGTGTGTTTCTGACCAGTGTGTTTCTGACTGTTGTCTTTGTGACCACTGTGTTTCTGAACACTGTGTTTCTGACCAGGGTGTTTCTGACCACTGTGTTTCTGACTGGTGTGTTTCTGACCATTGTGTTTCTGACCACTGTGTTTCTGACCAGTGTGTTTCTCACCACTGTGTTTCTGACCAGTGTGTTTCTGACCTGTGTGTTTCTGACCACTGTGTTGCCGACCACTGTATTTCTCACCAGTGTGTTTCTGACCAGTGTGTTTCTGACTGTTGTCTTTGTGACCACTGTGTTTCTGAACACTGTGTTTCTGACCAGGGTGTTTCTGACCACTGTGTTTCTGACTGGTGTGTTTCTGACCATTGTGTTTCTGACCACTGTGTTTCTGACCAGTGTGTTTCTCACCACTGTGTTTCTGACCAGTGTGTTTCTGACCTGTGTGTTTCTGACCACTGTGTTGCCGACCACTGTATTTCTCACCAGTGTGTTTCTGACCAGTGTGTTTCTGACTGTTGTCTTTGTGACCACTGTGTTTCTGAACACTGTGTTTCTGACCAGGGTGTTTCTGACCACTGTGTTTCTGACTGGTGTGTTTCTGACCATTGTGTTTCTGACCACTGTGTTTCTGACCAGTGTGTTTCTCACCACTGTGTTTCTGACCAGTGTGTTTCTGACCTGTGTGTTTCTGACCACTGTGTTGCCGACCACTGTATTTCTCACCAGTGTGTTTCTGACCAGTGTGTTTCTGACTGTTGTCTTTGTGACCACTGTGTTTCTGAACACTGTGTTTCTGACCAGGGTGTTTCTGACCACTGTGTTTCTGACTGGTGTGTTTCTGACCATTGTGTTTCTGACCACTGTGTTTCTGACCAGTGTGTTTCTCACCACTGTGTTTCTGACCAGTGTGTTTCTGACCTGTGTGTTTCTGACCACTGTGTTGCCGACCACTGTATTTCTCACCAGTGTGTTTCTGACCAGTGTGTTTCTGACTGTTGTCTTTGTGACCACTGTGTTTCTGAACACTGTGTTTCTGACCAGGGTGTTTCTGACCACTGTGTTTCTGACTGGTGTGTTTCTGACCATTGTGTTTCTGACCACTGTGTTTCTGACCAGTGTGTTTCTCACCACTGTGTTTCTGACCAGTGTGTTTCTGACCTGTGTGTTTCTGACCACTGTGTTGCCGACCACTGTATTTCTCACCAGTGTGTTTCTGACCAGTGTGTTTCTGACTGTTGTCTTTGTGACCACTGTGTTTCTGAACACTGTGTTTCTGACCAGGGTGTTTCTGACCACTGTGTTTCTGACTGGTGTGTTTCTGACCATTGTGTTTCTGACCACTGTGTTTCTGACCAGTGTGTTTCTCACCACTGTGTTTCTGACCAGTGTGTTTCTGACCTGTGTGTTTCTGACCACTGTGTTGCCGACCACTGTATTTCTCACCAGTGTGTTTCTGACCAGTGTGTTTCTGACTGTTGTCTTTGTGACCACTGTGTTTCTGAACACTGTGTTTCTGACCAGGGTGTTTCTGACCACTGTGTTTCTGACTGGTGTGTTTCTGACCATTGTGTTTCTGACCACTGTGTTTCTGACCAGTGTGTTTCTCACCACTGTGTTTCTGACCAGTGTGTTTCTGACCTGTGTGTTTCTGACCACTGTGTTGCCGACCACTGTATTTCTCACCAGTGTGTTTCTGACCAGTGTGTTTCTGACTGTTGTCTTTGTGACCACTGTGTTTCTGAACACTGTGTTTCTGACCAGGGTGTTTCTGACCACTGTGTTTCTGACTGGTGTGTTTCTGACCATTGTGTTTCTGACCACTGTGTTTCTGACCAGTGTGTTTCTCACCACTGTGTTTCTGACCAGTGTGTTTCTGACCTGTGTGTTTCTGACCACTGTGTTGCCGACCACTGTATTTCTCACCAGTGTGTTTCTGACCAGTGTGTTTCTGACTGTTGTCTTTGTGACCACTGTGTTTCTGAACACTGTGTTTCTGACCAGGGTGTTTCTGACCACTGTGTTTCTGACTGGTGTGTTTCTGACCATTGTGTTTCTGACCACTGTGTTTCTGACCAGTGTGTTTCTCACCACTGTGTTTCTGACCAGTGTGTTTCTGACCTGTGTGTTTCTGACCACTGTGTTGCCGACCACTGTATTTCTCACCAGTGTGTTTCTGACCAGTGTGTTTCTGACTGTTGTCTTTGTGACCACTGTGTTTCTGAACACTGTGTTTCTGACCAGGGTGTTTCTGACCACTGTGTTTCTGACTGGTGTGTTTCTGACCATTGTGTTTCTGACCACTGTGTTTCTGACCAGTGTGTTTCTCACCACTGTGTTTCTGACCAGTGTGTTTCTGACCTGTGTGTTTCTGACCACTGTGTTGCCGACCACTGTATTTCTCACCAGTGTGTTTCTGACCAGTGTGTTTCTGACTGTTGTCTTTGTGACCACTGTGTTTCTGAACACTGTGTTTCTGACCAGGGTGTTTCTGACCACTGTGTTTCTGACTGGTGTGTTTCTGACCATTGTGTTTCTGACCACTGTGTTTCTGACCAGTGTGTTTCTCACCACTGTGTTTCTGACCAGTGTGTTTCTGACCTGTGTGTTTCTGACCACTGTGTTGCCGACCACTGTATTTCTCACCAGTGTGTTTCTGACCAGTGTGTTTCTGACTGTTGTCTTTGTGACCACTGTGTTTCTGAACACTGTGTTTCTGACCAGTGTGTTTCTGACCACTGTGTTTCTGACTGGTGTGTTTCTGACCATTGTGTTTCTGACCACTGTGTTTCTGACCAGTGTGTTTCTGACCACTGTGTTTCTGACCACTGTGTTTCTGACCACAGTGTTTCTGACCACAGCGTTTGTGACCAATTTGTGTCTGACCGCTGTGTTTATGACCACTGTGTTTCTGACCAGTGTGTTTCAGACCACTGTGTTTCTGACCAGTGTGTTTCTGACCACTGTGTTTCTGACCACTGTGTTTCTGACCACTGTGTTTCTGACCACCGTGTTTATGACCAGTATGTTTCTGACCACTGTGTTTCTGACCACAGTGTTCCTGACCACTGTGTTTCTGACCACTGCGTTTCTGACCACTGTGTTTCTGACCACTGTGCCTCTGACAAGTGTGTTTATGACCACTGTGTTTCTGACCACCGTGTCTCCGACCACTTTGTTTCTGACCACTATGTTTCTGACCACTGGGTTTCTGACCATTGTGTTTCTGACCAGTGTGCCTCTGACCAGTGTATTTCTGACCACTGTGTTTCTGACCATTGTGTTTCTGACATGTGTGTTTCTGACCACTGTGTCTCCGACCACTGTGTTTCTGACCACTGTGTTTCTGACCACTGTGTTTCTGACCAGCGTGTTTCTGACCAGTGTGCCTCTGACCAGTGTGTTTCTGACCACTGTGTTTCTGACCACTGTGTTTCTGACATGTGTGTTTCTGACCACTGTGTTTCTGACCACTGTGTTTCTGACCACTGTGTTTCTGACCAGTGTGTTTCTGACCACTGTGTTTCTGACCACTGTGTTTCTGACAAGTGTGTTTCTGACCACTGTGTTTCTGACCACTGTGTTTCTGACCACTGTGTTTCTGACCAGTGTGTTTCTGACCACTGTGTTTCTGACCACTGTGTTTCTGACAAGTGTGTTTCTGACCAATGTGTTTCTGACCACTGTGTTTCTGACCAGTGTGTTTCCCACCACTGTGTTTCTGACCACTGTGTTTCTGACCACTGTGTTTCTGACCAATGTGTTTCTGACCAGTGTGTTTCCGACCAGTGTGTTTCTGACCAGTGTGTTTCGGGCCACCGTGTTTCTGGCCAGTGTGCCTCTGACCAGTGTGTTTCTGACCATTTCTGACCAATGTGTTTATGACCACTGGGTTTCTGACAACTGTGTTTCGGACAACTGTGTTTCCGACCACTGTGTTTCTAACCACTGTGGTTCTGACCACTGTGTTTATGACCAGTGTGTTTCTGACCAGTGTGTTTCTTACCAGTGTGTTTCTGACCACTTTGTTTCTGACCAGTGTGTTACTGACCGCTGTGTCTCTGACCACTGTGTTTCTGACCACCGTGTTTATGACCATTGTGTTTCTGACCACTGTATTTCTGACCACTGAGTTTCTGACCACTGTGCCTCTGACCAGTGTGTTTATGACCAATGTGTTTCTGACCACTGTGTCTCCGACCACTGTGTTTCTGACCATTGTGTTTCTGACCACTGTGTTTCTGACCATTGTGTTTCTGACCAGTGTGCCTCTGACCAGTGTGTGTCTGACCACTATGTTTCTGACCACTGTGTTTCTGACCTGTGTGTTTCTGACCACTGTGTTTCTGACCACAGTGTTTCTCACCAATGTGTTTTTGACCAGTGTGTTTCTGACCACTGTGTTTCCGACCACTGTAGTTCTCACCAGTGTGTTTCTGACCTGTGTGTTTCTGACTGGTGTGTTTCTGACCACTGTGTTTCTGAAGACTGTGTTTCTGACCAGTGTGTTTCTGACCACTGTGTTTCTGACTGGTGTGTTTCTGACCACTGTGTTTCTGACCGCTGTGTTTCTGCACACTGTGTTTCTGACCAGTGTGTTTCAGACCACTGTGTTTCGGACAAGTGTGTTTCTGACCACTGTGTTTTTGACCAGTGTGTTGCTGACCACTGTGTTTCTGACCACCGTGTTTATGACCAGTGTGTTTCTGACCACCGTGTTTCTGACCACCGTGTTCCTGACCATTGTGTTTCTGACCACTGCGTTTCTGACCACTGTGTGTCTGACCACTGTGCCTCTGACCAGTGTGTTTATGACCACTGTGTTCCTGACCACTTTGTCTCCGACCATTGTGTTTCTGACCACTGTGTTTCTGACCATTGTGTTTCTGACCAGTGTGCATCTGACCAGTGTGTTTCTGACCACTGTGTTTCTGACCATTGTGTTTCTGACATGTGTGTCTCTGACCATTGTGTTTCTGACCACCGTGATTCTGACGACTGTGTTTATGACCACTGTGTTTCAGACCACTGTGTTTCTGACCAGTGTGTTTCTGACAAGTGTGTTTCTGACCAATGTGTTTCTGACCACTGTGTTTCTGACCAGTGTGTTTCTGACTACTGTGTTTCTGACCACTGTGTTTCTGGCCAGTGTGTTTCTGACCAGTGTGTTTCTGACTACTGTGTTTCTGACCACTGTGTTTCTGGCCAGTGTGTTTCTGACCAGTGTGTTTCTGACTACTGTGTTTCTGACCACTGTGTTTCTGACCATTGTGTTTCTGACCACTGTGATTCTGACGACTGTGTTTATGACCACTGTGTTTCAGACCACTGTGTTTCTGACCAGTGTGTTTCTGACAAGTGTGTTTCTGACCAATGTGTTTCTGACCACTGTGTTTCTGACCAGTGTGTTTCCGACCACTGTGTTTCTGACCACTGTGTTTCTGACCACTGTGTTTCTGACCACTGTGTTTCTGACCAATGTCTTTCTGACCAGTGTGTTTCTGACCAGTGTGTTGATGACCAGTTTGTTTCTAACCACCGTGTTTCTGGCCAGTGTGCCTCTGACCAGTGTGTTTCCGACCACTGTGATTCTGACCATTGTGGTTATGACCACTGGGTTTCTGACAACTGTGTTTTTGACAACTGTGTTTCCGACCACTGTGTTTCTAACCACTGTGGCTCTGACCAGTGTGTTTCTGACCAGTGTGTTTCTGACCAGTGTGTTTCTGACCAGTGTGTTTATGGCCAGTGTGTTTCTGACCAGTGTGTTTCTGACCAGTGTGTTTCAGACCAATGTGTCTCTGACCAGTGTATTTCTGATCAATGTGTTTCCGACCACTGTGTTTCTGACCACTGTGTTTCTAACCACCGTGTTTATGACCAGTGTGTTTATGACCACTGTGTTTCTGACCAATGTGTTTCTGACTGGTGTGTTTCTGACCAGTGTGTTTCTGACCAGTGTGTTTCTGGCCACTGTGTTTCTGGCCAGTGTGCCTCTGACAAGTGTGTTTCTGACCACTGTGTTTCTGACCATTGTGTTTATGACCACTGGTTTTCTGACAACTGTGTCTCGGACAACTGTGTTTCCGACCACTGTGTTTCTAACCACTGTGGTTCTGACCACTGTGTTTATGACCAGTGTGTTTCTGACCAGTGTGTTTCTTACCAGTGTGTTTACGACCACTGTGCTTCTGACCAGTGTGTTTCTGACCACTGTGTCTCTGACCACTGTGTTTCTGACCACTCTGTTTATGACCACTGTGTTTCTGACCACTGTGTTTCTGACCACTGTGTTCCTGACCACTGTGCCTCTGACCAGTGTGTTTATGACCAATGTGTTTCTGACCATTGTGTCTCCGACCACTGTGTTTCTGACCACTGTGTTTCTGACCACTGTGTTTCTGACCATTGTGTTTCTGACCAGTGTGCCTCTGACCAGTGTGTGTCAGACCACTATGTTTCTGACCACTGTGTTTCTGACCTGTGTGTTTCTGACCACTGTGTTTCTGACCACAGTGTTTCTCACCACTGTGTTTCTGACCAGTGTGTTTCTGACCACTGTGTTTCCGACCACTGTAGTTCTCACCAGTGTGTTTCTGAC
>SZWC01019906.1:19808-29851 GCA_023375785.1 Penium margaritaceum
TGTGTTTCTGACCAGTGTGTTTCTGACCAGTGTGTTTCTGACCAGTGTGTTTCTGACCAGTGTGTTTCTGACCACTGCCTTTCTGACCAGTGTGTTTCTGACCACTGTGTTTCTTACTAGTGTGCTTCTGACCACAGTGTTTCTGACCACTGTGATTCTGACCACTGTGTTTATGACCATTGTGTCTTTGACCACTGTGTTCCTGACCAGTGTGTTTCTGACCACTGTGTTTCTGACCACTGTGTTTCTGACCACTGTGTTTCTGACCACTGTGTTTCTGACCACTGTGTTTTTACCACCGTGTTTATGACCAGTGTGTTTTCTGACCACTGTTTTTCTGACCAGTGTGTTTCTGACCAATGTGTTTTTGACCAGCGTGTTTCTGACCCCTGTGTTTCTTACCAGTGTGTTTGTGACCACTGTGTTTCTGACCAGTGTGTTCCTGACCACTGTGTATCTGTCCACTGTGTTTCTGACCAGTGTGTTTCTGACCAGTGTATTTCTGACCACTGTGTTTCTGACCACTGTGTTTCTGAACAGTGTGTTTCTGACCACTGTGTTTCTGACCAGTGTGTTTCTGACCACTGTGTTTCTGACGATTGTGTTTCTGAACAGTGTGTTTCTGACCACTGTGTTTCTGACCAGTGTGTTCCTGACCACTGTGTTTCTGACCACTGTGTTTCGGATCTATGTGTTTCTGACCACAGTGTTTCTGACCAGTGTGTTTTGGACCACCGTGTTTCTGACCAGTGTGTTTATGACCACTGTGTTTCGGACCACGGTGTTTCTGACCACTTTGTTTCTGACACTTGGGTTTCTGACCACCGTGTTTCTGACCACTGTGGTAATGACCAGTGTGTGTTTGACGAGTGTGCTTCTGACTAGTGTGTTTCTGACCCCTGTGTTTCTGACCAGTGTGTTTCTGACCCCTGTGTTTCTGACCACTTTGTTTCTGACACTTGGGTTTCTGACCACCGTGTTTCTGACCACTGTGGTAATGACCAGTGTGTGTTTGACGAGTGTGCTTCTGACTAGTGTGTTTCTGACCCCTGTGTTTCTGACCAGTGTGCTTATGACCCCTGTGTTTCTCACCGGTGTGTTTCTGACCACTGGGTTCCTGACCAGTGTGTTTCTGACCACTGTGTTTCTGACCAGTGTGTTTCTGACCACCGTGTTTCTGGCCAGTGTGCCTCTGACCAGTGTGTTTCTGACACCTGTGTTTCTGACCATTGTGTTTATGACCACTGGGTTTCTGACAACTGTGTTTCTGACAACTATGTTTCTGACCACTGTGTTTCTAACCACTGTGGTTATGACCACTGTGTTTATGACCAGTGTGTTTCGGACCAGTGTGTTTCTGACCAGTGTGTTTCTGGCCACTGTGTTTCTGACCAGTGTGTTTCTGACCAGTGTGTTTCTGACCACTGTGTTTCTGACCACTGTGTTTCTGACCACTGTGTTTCTGACCAGTGTGTTTCTGGCCACTGTGTTTCTGACCAGTGTGTTTCTGACCAGTGTGTTTCTGACCACTGTGTTTCTGACCACTGTGTTTCTGACCACTGTGTTTCTGACCATTGTGTTTGTGACCACTGTGTTTCTGACCACTGTGTTTCTGACCACTGTGCCTCTGACGAGTGTGTTTATGACCAATGTGTTTCTGACCACAGTGTCTACGACAAATGTATTTATGACCATTGTGTTTCCGACCACTGTGTTTCTGGCCATTGTGTTTCTGACCAGTGTGCCTCTGACCAGTGTGTTTCTCACCACTGTGCTTCTGACCACTGTGTTTCTGACCTGTGTGTTTCTGACCACTGTGTTTCTGACCACAGTGTTTCTCACCACTGTGTTTCTGACCAGTGTGTCTCTGACCACTGTGTTTCCGACCACTGTATTTCTCACAACTGTGTTTCTGACCACTGTGTTTCTGACCAGTGTGTTTCGGACCACTGTGCTTCTGTCCAGTGTGTTTCTGACCACTGCGTTTCTGACCACTGTGTTTCTGACCATTGTGTTTCTGACCACTGTGTTTCTGACCACCGTGTTTATGACCAGTGTGTTTCTGACCACTGTGTTTCTGACCAGTGTGTTGCTGACCAGTGTGTTTCTGACCCCCGTGATTATGACCAGTGTGTTTCTGGCCACTGTGTTTCTGACCAATGTGTCCCCGACCACTGTGTTTCTGTCCACTGTGTTTCTGACCAGTGTGTTTCTGACCAGTGCATTTCTGACCACTGTGTTTCTGACCACTGTGGTTCTGAACAGGGTGTTTCTGACCTCTGTGTTTCTGACCAGTGGTTTCTCACCACTGTGTTTCTGACTCTTGTGTTTCTGACCAGTGCGTTTCTGACCACTGCGTTTCTGACCAGTGTGATCCTGACCACTGTGTTTCTGACCACTGTGTTTCGGACCTCTGTGTTTCTGACCAGTGTGTTTCTGACCACTGTGTTTCTGACCAGTGTATTTCTGACCAGTATGTTTCTGACCACTGTGTTTATGACCAGTGTGCTTCCGACCACTTTGTTTCTGACCACTGTGTTTCTGACCTCTGGTCTCTCTGACCAGTGTGTTTCTGACCAGTGTGTTTCTGACCACTGTGTTTCTGACCACTGTGTTTCTGACCACTGTGTCTCTGATCAGTGTGTTTCTGACAACTGTGTTTCTGACCAGTGTGTTTCTGACCACTGCGTTTCTGACCAGTGTGTTTCTGACCAGTGTGTTTCTGACCAGTGTGTTTCTGACCACTGTGTTTTGGACCAATGTGTTTCTGACCACAGTGTTTCTGACCACTGTGTTTCTGACCAGTGTGTTTCTGACCACTATGTTTCTGACCAGTGTGTTTCTCATCCGTGTGTTTTGACCACTGTGTTTCTGACCAGTGTGTTTCTGACCAGTGTGTTTCTGACCACTGTGTTTCTGACCACTGTGTCTCTGACCAGTGTGTTTTTGACCAGTGTGTTTTTGACCAGTGTGTTTCTGACCACTGTGTTTCTGACCAGTGTGCCTCTGACCAGTGTGTTTCTGACCACTGTGTTTCTGACCAGTGTGTTTCTCATCCGTGTGTTTTGACCACTGTGTTTCTGACCAGTGTGTTTCTGACCAGTGTGTTTCTGACCACTGTGTTTCTGACCACTGTGTCTCTGACCAGTGTGTTTTTGACCAGTGTGTTTTTGACCACTGTGTTTCTGACCAGTGTTTTTATGACCACTGTGTTTCTGACCACTGTGTTTCTGACCACTGTGTTTCTGACCAGTGTGTTTCTGACCACTGTGTTTATGACCACTGTGTTTCTGACCAGTGTGGTTCTGACCACGGTGTTTCTCACCACTGTGCTTCTGACCACTGTGTTTCTGACCACTGTGTTTCTTACCAGTGTGGTTCTGACCACTGTGTTTCTGACCACTGTGTTTCCGAACACTGTGTTTCTGACCACTGAGTTTCTGACCACCGTGTTTATGACCAGTCTGTTTGTGACCACTGTGTTTCTGACCAGTGTGCTTCTGACCAGTGTGTTTCTGACCAATGTGTTTCTGACCCCTGTGTTTCTGACCGGTGTGTTTCTGACCACTGTGTTTCTGACCAGTGTGTTCCTGGCCACTCTGTTTCAGTCCACTGTGTTTCTGACCAGTGTGTTTCTGACCAGTGTATTTCTGACCACTGTGTTTCTGACCACTGTCTTTCTGAACAGTGTGTTTCTGACCACTGTGTTTCTGACCAGTGTGTTTCTGACCACTGTGTTTCTGACCATTGTGTTTCTGACCAGTGTGTTTCTGACCACTGTGTTTCTGACCGGTGTATTCCTGACCACTGTGTTTCTGACCACCGTGTTTCCGACCTCTGAGTTTCTGACCAGTGTGTTTCTGACCACTGTGTTTCTGACCAGTGTGTTTCTGACCACCGTGTTTGTGACCAGTGTGTTTCTGACCACTGTGTTTCTGACCACTGAGTTTCTGACCCCTGTAAGTCTGACCACTCTGTTTCTGACTACTGTGTTTCTGACCACTGTGTTTCTGACCACAGTGTTTATGACAGGTGTGTTTCTGACCACTGTGTTTCTGGCCAGTGTGTTCTTGACCAGTGTGTTTCTGACCAGTGTGTTTCTGACCCCTGTGTTTCTGACCACTGTGTTTCTGACCAGTGTGTTTCTGACCACCGTGTTTGTGACCAGTGTGTTTCTGACCACTGGGTTTCTGACCACTGTGTTTCTGACAACTGTATATCTGACCACGGTGTTTCTGACCACTGTGTTTCTGACCACCATGCCTCTGACCAGTGTGTTTTTTACCACAGTGTTTATGACCACTGTGTCTCTGACCACTGTGTTTCTGACCTCTGTGTTTCTGACCACAGTGTTTCTTACCATTGTGTTCCTGACCAGTGTGCCTCTGACTACTGCGTTTCTGACCACTGTGTTTCTGACCACTGTGTTTCTTACCCGTGTGTTTCTGACCACTGTGTTTCGGACCACTGTGTTCCTCACCACTGTGTTTCTGACCAGTGTGTTTCTGACCACTGTGTTTCTGACCACTGTGTTTCTGACCACTGTGTTTCTGACCAGTGTGCCTCTGACCAGTGTGTTTCTGACCACTGTGTTTCTGACCACTGTGGTTCTGAACAGTGTGTTTCTGACCACTGTGTTTCTGACCAGAGTGTTTCTGACCACTGTGTTTCTGACCAGTGTGTTTCTGACCACTGTATTTCTGACCAGAGTGTTTCTGACCACTGGGTTTCTGACCAGTGTGTTTCTGACCAGTGTGTTTCTGACCAGTGTGTTTCTGACCAGTGTGTTTCTGACCACTGTGTTTCTGACCAGTGTGCGTCTGACCAATGTGCCTCTGACCAGTGTGTTTCTGACCACTGCGTTTCTGACCACTGTGTTTCTGACCTGTGTGTTTCTGACCACTGTGTTTTTGGCCACAGTGTTTCTCACCACTGCGTTTCTGACCAATGTGTTTCTGACCACTGTGTTTCCGACCACTGTATTTCTCACCAGTGTGTTTCTGACCACTGTCTTTCTGACCAATGTGTTTCTGACCAGTGTGTTTCAGACCACTGTGCTTCTGTCCAGTGTGTTTCTGACCACTGCGTTTCTGACCACTGTGTTTCTGACCACTTATTTCTAACCACTGTGTTTCTGACCACCATGTTTATGACTAGAGGGTTTCTGACCACTGTGTTTCTGACCAGTGTGTTGCTGACCAGTGTGTTTCTGACCCCTGTGTTTATGACCAGTGTGTTTCTGACCACTGTGTTCCTGACCAATGTGTTCATGACCACTGTGTTTCTGTCCACTGTGTTTCTGACCAGTGTGTTCCTGACCAGTGTATTTCTGACCACTGTGTTTCTGACCACTGTGGTTCTGAACAGTGTGTTTCTGACCACTGTGTTTCTGACCAGTGGTTTCTCACCACTGTGTTTCTGACCATTGTGTTTCTGACCAGTGTGTTGCTGACCACTGCGTTTCTGACCAGTGTGTTCCTGACCACTGTGTTTCTGACCACTGTGTTTCGGACCTCTGTGTTTCTGACCAGTGTGTTTCTGACCACTGTGTTTCTGACCAGTGTATTTCTGACCAGTATGTTTCTGACCAATGTGTTTATGACCAGTGTGCTTCCGACCACTTTGTTTCTGACCACTGTGTTTCTGACCTCTGGTCTCTCTGACCAGTGTGTTTCTGACCAGTGTGTTTCTGACCACTGTGTTTCTGACCACTGTGTTTCTGACCAGTGTGATTCTGACCACTGTGTTTCTGACCAGTGTGTCTCTGACCACTGTGTTTCTGACCAGTGTGTTTCTGACCACTGTGTTTCTGACCACTGTGTTTCTGACCAGTGTGTTTCTGACCACAGTGTTTCTGACCACTGTGTTTCTGACCAGGGTGTTTCTGACCACTGTGTTTCTGACCAGTGTGTTTCTGACAAGTGTGTTTCTGACCACTGTGTTTCTGACCAGTGTGTTTCTGACAAGTGTGTTTCTGACCACTGTGTTTCTGACCAGTGTGTTTCTGACGAGTGTGTTTCTGACCACTGTGTTTATGGCCACTGTGTTTCTGACCACTGTGTTTCTGACCACTGTGTTCCTGACCACTGTGTTTCTGTTCACTGTGCCTCTGACCAACGTGTTTCTGACCACTGTGTTTCTGACCACTGTGTCTCTGACCACTGTGTTTCTGACCACTGTGTTTCTGACCACTGTGTTTTTGACCATTGTGTTTCTGACCAGTGTGCTTCTGACCACTGTGTTTCTTACCATTGTGTTTTTGAACACCGTGTTTCTGACCTGTGTGTTTCTGACCAATGTGTTTCTGACCACCGTGTTTCTCACCACTGTGTTTCTGACCAGTGTGTTTCTGACCTCTGTGTTTCTGACCACTGTGTTTCTGACCACTGTGTTTCTGACCACTGTGTTTCTGACCACCGTGTTTCTCACCACTGTGTTTCTGACCAGTGTGTTTCTGACCTCTGTGTTTCTGACCACTGTGTTTCTGACCACTGTGTTTCTGACCACTGTGTTTATGACCAGTGTGTTTCTGACCACTGTGTTTCTGACCCCAGTGTTTCTGACCAGTGTGTTTCTGACCATTTTGCTTCTGACCAGTGTGTTTATGACCACTGGGTCTCTGACCAGTGTGCATCTGACCACTGTGTTTCTAACCAGTGTGTTTCTGACCACTGTGTTTCTGACCAGTCCGTTTCTGACCAGTGTGTTTCTGACCACTGTGTTTCTGACCAGTGTGCCTCTGACCAGTGTGTTTCTGACCACTGTATTTCTGACCCGTGTGTTTCTGACCACTGGGTTTATGATCACTGTGTTTATGACCAGAAGGATTATGACCACTATGTTTCTTAACAGTGCGTTTCTGACCAGTGTGTTTCTGACCAGTGTGTTTCTGACCGTTGTGTTCCTGACCAGTGTGTTTCAGAACAGTGTGTTTCAGACCACTGTGTTTCTGACCAGTGTGTTTCTGACCACTGTGTTTCTGACCAGTGTGTTCCTCACCACTGGGTTTATGAAAAGTGTGTTTCTGACCACTGTGTTTCTGACCAGTGTGAATCTGACCACTGTGTTTCTGACCAGTGCGTCTCTTACCAGTGTGTTTCTGACCACTGTGTTTCTGAACGGTGTGCCTCTGACCAGTGTGTTTCTGACCAGTGTGTTTCTGACCGGTGTGTTTCCGACTACTGGGTTTCTGACCACTGCATTTCTTACCACTGTGTTTCTGAACACCGTGTTTCTGACCACTGCGTTTCTGACCACTGTGTTTCTGACCAGTGTGTTTCTGACCAGTGTGTGTCTGACCAGTGTGTTTCTGACGACTATGTTCTGACCAGTGTGTTTCTGACCAGTGTGTTTCTGACCACTGTGTTTCTGACCATTGTGTTTCTGACCACTGTGTTTCTGACCACTGTGTTCCTGACCACTGTGTTTATGACCAGTGTGCCTCTGACCAGTGTGTTTCTGACCAATGTGTTTCTGTCCACCGTGTTTCTGACCAGTGGGTTTCTGACCACCGTATTTCTGACCACTGAGTTTCTGACCACAGTGTTTCTGACAACTGTGTTTCTGACCACTGTGTTTCTGACCACTGTGTTCCTGACCAGTGTGTTTCTGACCGATGTGTTTCTGACCAGTGTTCCTGACCACTGTGTTTCTGACCAGTGTGTTTCTGACCACTGTGTTTCTGACCACTGTGTTTCCGACCACTGTGTTTATGACCAATGTGTTTCTGACTACTGTGTTTATGACCAGTGTGTTTCTGACCACTGTCTTTCTGACCAGTGTCTTTCTGACCAGTGTGTTTCTGACCAGTGTGTTTCTGACCCCTATGTTTCTGACCAGTGTGTTTCTGACCACTGTGTTTCTGACCAGTGTGTTTCTGACAACTGGGTTTCTGACCAGTACGCTTCTGACCACTGTGTTTCTGACCACTGTGTTTCTGACCAGTGTGCCATTGAACAGTGTGTTTCTGACCACTGTGTTTCTGACCAGTGTGTTTCTGACAACTGGGTTTCTGACCAGTACGCTTCTGACCACTGTGTTTCTGACCACTGTGTTTCTGACCAGTGTGCCATTGAACAGTGTGTTTCTGACCACAGTGTTTCTCACCTGTGCGTTTCTGACCACTTGGTTTATGACCACTGTGTTTCCGACCACTGTGTTTCTGACCAGTGTTTTTCTGACCAGTGTGTTTATGACAAGTGTGTTTCTGACCACTGTGTTTCTGACCAGTATGTTTCTGACGAGTGTGTTTCTGACCACTGTGTTTCTGGCCACTGTGTTTCTGGCCACTCTGTTTCTGACCACTGTGTTTCTGACCACTCTGTTTCTGATCACTGTGCCTCCGACCAACGTGTTTCTGACCACTGTGTTTCTGACCACTGTGTCTCTGACCACTGTGTTTCTGACCACTGTGTTTCTGACCACTGTGTTTCTTACCACTGTGTTTCTGACCAGTGTGCTTCTGACCACTGTGTTTCATACCACTGTGTTTCTGACCACTGTGTTTCTGACCAGTGTGCTTCTGACCACTGTGTTTCATACCACTGTGTTTCTGACCACTGTGTTTCTGACCCGTGTGTTTCTGACCAGTGTGTTTCTGACCACCGTGTTTCTCACCACTGTGTTTCTGACCACTGTTTTTCTGACCACTGTGTTTCGGACCACTGTGTTTCTCACCACTCTGTTTTGGACCAGTGTGTTTCTGACCACTGTGTTTCTGACCACTGTGTTTCTCACCAATGTGTTTCTGACCAGTGTGTTTCTGACCACTGTGTGTCTGACCACTGTGTTTCTCAGCACTGTGTTTTTGACCAGTGAGTTTATGACCTGTGTGTTTCTAACCACTGTGTTGCTGAACACTGTGTTCCTGACCACTGTGTTTCTGACCACTGTGTTTTTGACCACAGTGTTTCTGACCATTGTGTTTCTCACCAGTGTGCCTCTGACCAGTGTGTTTCTGACCACTGTGTTTCTGAGCACTGTGTTTCTGACCTGTGTGTTTCAGACCACTGTGTTTCTGACCATTGTGTTCCTCCCCACTGTGTTTCTGACCAATGTGTTTCTGACAACTGTGCTTCTGACCACTGTGTTTCTCCCCACTGTGTTTCTGACCAGCGTGTTTCTGACCACTGTGTTCCTGACCAGTGTGTTTTTGACCACTGTATTTCTGACCACTGTGTTTTTTACCACTGTGTTTATGAGCAATGTGTTTATGACCATGGTGTTTCTGACCACTGTGTTTCTGACCAGTGTGTTTCTGACCAGTGTGTTTTTTACCACTGTGTTACTGACCACTGTGTTTCTGACCACTGTGTTTCTGACTACTGTGGTTCTGACCACTGTGTTTCTGACCAGTGTGTTTCTGACCACTGTGTTTCTGACCACTGTGTTTCTGACCACTGTGTTTCTGACTACTGTGGTTCTGACCACTGTGTTTCTGACCAGTGTGTTTCTGACCACTGTGTTTCTGACCACTGTGTTTCTGACCAGTGTGTTTATGACCAGTGTGTTTCTGACCACTGTGATTCAGAGCAGTGTGTTTCTGACCACTGTGTTTCTGACCACTGTGTTTCTGACCACTGTGTTTCTGACCAGTGTGTTTCTGACCACTGTGTTTCTGACCAGTTTGTTTCTGACTATTGTGTTTTTGACCACTGTGTTGCTGTCAAGTGTATTTGTGACCACTGTGTTTCTGACCAGTGTGTTTCTGACCAGTGTGTTTCTGACCACTGTGTTTCTGACCAGCGTCTTTCTGACCACTGTGCTTCTGACCACTGTGTTTCTGACCACTGTGTTTATGACCACTGTGTTTCTGACCAGTGTGTTTCTGACCAGTGTGTTTCTGACCAGTGTGTTTCTGACCAGTGTATTTCTGACCAGTGTGTTTCTTACCACCGTGTTACTGACCACTATGTTTCTGACCAGTGTGTTTCTGACCAGTGTGTTTCTGACCATTGTGTTTCTGACCAGTGTGTTTCTGACCACTGTGTTTCTGACCACTGTGTTTCTGACCACTGTGTTTCTGACCACTGTGCTTCTGACCA
>SZWC01019907.1:1782-12933 GCA_023375785.1 Penium margaritaceum
GTGTGTGTGTGTGTATGGGTTTGTGAAGGGTGTGTGGTTTCCGTTATGTCTGTGTATGCGTGGTGGGTCTATGGGTGTGCGGGTTTAGTAGTACAACAGTCAATACAATGTCTTGGAGTGATGCAAAGTTATGTAATGAAGGTATGCGAAAGGAAGCAAAGCAACGCGTGTTACGTGTTACATTGCAATGTGAGATGATGTGATGTTGAGTGATGTTTTTTCATGTGATGTGATGTGATGTCTTAGAAGAATGCAGGTGGACTGACTACGGATGACCGAAGACAGAAGACGGAAGACCGAATTGTGAAGACCGAAGACACAAGAAAAAAATGTTTGACTCTGGGGTTGAAGGCCAAAGGCTTAACGACTGAAAGGTGAAGACCCAAAATCAGATACCAAGATCGATGTCTTCGACGTGTTAGAAAAGTCTCCTAGTGTGATTATGAGTTGCATGTGGAAGGGAGGTTGTTTGGAAGTGGAGGGAAGACGGGAGAACTCCATGTAGAGGGAGGAACAGTGTATGTGCATGTGTGAGCATGTATATGCTTGTGTGCGTGCGTGCTTTTGCGTTCGTGTATGTGTGAGTGCGTATGTATTTGGCATACAACTTGTTTTTTCTCATTTATGTGAGAGGAAAGGTGTCTTGTACGTTCATGGTTCAAAATATGCTCCGAGGTAGTCCGGCTCCCAGAAAAGGGGTCCACTCCCGCAGTGTATATGAAGTATGAAATGTTCCTTTCACCAATCTCTTTGCATAAATGTTGTGAAACGTTTTGCGAAGAATAACATGTTTTACAGCCTATGTCCATGTGTGTCCAGCTTTTGAGGACTAGCCGTGCCTTGAGCATGCCTGGACTCCTTGGAGTTGGTGTCTCACATTTACATAGATTGGGGGACTTGTTTTTTTCGAAGTAGAATTTTCACTTTTAAGAATGTTAAACTATAGGAAACATGGTCATACAAAGTAAACACTTAGATTTTTCACTTACTATGTGTATAGAAATAACGTGAATTTGTTTCCATTTCTTGATAGTAGCACAACATGAGAGGCATGAATGATGGTTTCTAAGAAGTAATGATGGATTTTGTAAGCAAGGTTAAGCCATATAGTTCATTTTACAAGTGAGAAAATAGAATTCTATTCAAGAATTACACAATTTGGGCATTGAATTAGGATCACTTGTATTTGGAGGTCGTTGAAATTGTTTTTATATTACACTTGTTGTAGATTTAATTCTTTAGTGCGATTTAAATTCATGTTTTCTTTTGGGTAAATTTTCCAACCTTTTTTTTGTTGGGATACCCAAATGAAAACAATGGGGTTACTATGTAACCCAAAAAACAACATTGAATTCTGCTCGCCAGTGGACTCTATGGGCTGGACCCAACCCAGTCCTTACCCTTTTCTCTTGGCGTCGGACTGGTCATTTCGTACAATCCGGGGTCTGTCCGGAGATCTAGGTCGATGTCCTTGATTTTTTTCCTGTGGGCCGAACTCGGCTATGCGTCCGCGGACGTGGGGGGGCATACAGTCTGAAAACTTTTCGCACCCTGATTGGTGGATACGTCAGGAAAATGACCGATCCACCAATCACGATTTTCTTCAGCGTCGTTTGGCACGCGAAGCGATTGTAATAGGGTTACTATGTAACCCAAAAAGCAGTGACGGTTGCAGCTCTGTAGCGGCGGCACTGGGGCTGTCACAGCCGCCGTCTCTGGAGCTGGCGCTGCTGCTACCGCTGCCTGCCGTCACTTTTCTGCTGCGGTTGCTTCTTGCTTACGCTGTCGCTGCCACTGCTGCTACTGCCAGTGCTGATGCTACCGTTTACGGAAGGAGCAGTGGCAGCAGCAGCAGTCAGTAGAAGCAGTAGGAGCAGCAGCTGCGTGGCCGCAGCAAAGCAGGAGCGGAGCAGCAGCGCCAGCGGCAGCAGCAGCGACAGCAGCAGCGGCAGCGGCAGGTGGTGCAGCACCAGCAGCAGCAGAAGCAGCAGCAGCCGCAGCAGCATCAGCAGCAGCAGCAGCAGCAAGTAGCAGCAGGCATGGCAGTAGCAGGGAAAGCAGCAGCAGCTGGCAATTTTGCCATTGCCATTGCCGCCATTGACCTACGTTGCCAATCATTGGACAAAACGGCAGCTGATGTCATTTCCGCCCACCAACCTCACCACGGCTGCTGCTGTGGGTACTTCTAGTGCAGTAGTGTTGGTGGCAATTGCAGTGGTGTTGGTGTGCTGGTGGTGGTCATTGTAGTGGTGGAGATGGCAGTGGTGGTGGTGGCTGTGGCGGTGGCGGTGGTTGCGGTGGCGGTGGCGGTGGCGGCAGTGGTGGCGGTGGCGGTGGTGGTGGCGGTGGTGGTGGTGGTGGTGGTGGTGGCAGCGTTGGCAGTGGCGGCGGTGGCAATGAGAGCATGCACGAGTGCATGCTCTCACTCTCTTGCTTGCCCTCAAGTCTAAGATGGCACGAGTGCATGCTCTCTGTTTTTTGTGTTTTCCTATAGATGACTTCAATGGCACTCCTACTTTCCTTCTGCAAGTGTCTCACTCTCCCTTGCTCTTCAGCCTGCAGCGCCGTGTTTACGTACCTTTTACCATCTGGCTGTGCACTCGGAAGTTGAAATGACCAGCTTTCCTCCTCTTCCTCCTCCTCCTCCTCCTCCTCCTCCTCCTCCTCCCCCCCCCCCCCCTTCACCCGCCCCCTCCTTCCTCCCCCCACTCGTCCCCCTCCTCCTCCTCCTCCTCTCACGTCTCCCTTTTCCAACACTGCAGGCAGTGCTGGGTAGCTGTGTGCAAACGCGTCGACATCTACCCGGTCTCCTCCCAAGGCCCTGCTCCATCCATGGAGAACCTCCCTCTCTGTGTGCTGGAGGACATCTGCCGCCGGATGACCCTGGACGACATGTGCCGGCTGGCGCTGACCAGCCACGCCATGCAGGACCGCGTCGCACGCTGCGAGTCTCCCCGCTGCGCCGGCGAGGACTTCTAAGAGCGTGACTCGTGGCCGCTGTACATTGAGCCCACGTGGCGCATCCTCTGCCCGAGCAGCGTGCGCAGGATGCAGATCATGCCTGTCCCTGCTGCTGACCGGGACCCCGATGGCGAGGACCGCGTCTTCTCCCTTCTGCCGTCAGGAGCGGCAGGAGGGAGAAGGCCAAGAGGATCTCAAGGTCGGGTGCATCAGGCCTCGCTGGAGCAGCTGCAGGTTGAGTTCCCCCACTTGCGAGCGTTCCTCACACACCTCCCCTTCATCTAGTCCCTACACATGGAGTCTCTGGACGGCTGGGATCTCGTCCCCTCGTGGATGCCCTTGCCGTCGTGCTCTTCTCTGGAGAAGTTGGAGTGCCACATCTACTCCGTCTTGCCATTGCAGCTGCCCATGCTCACGCGCCTCGCAAGCCTCAACCTGTGGCACTCGTGTGCGCCCTCGTCAAGTGCGGATGCGGAGGAGGAATCGGAGGGTTGCTTCCGCGCCGTCCTCTTCGCGGCCTCCTCGGCGCTCCCTGTCCTTGAGTCAATGAAACTGAGTTTTCATGACATCCCGTTTCCTGCCCGAGCCTTTTTGGATGTGACACGGGGCCTTGCCAGGGCAAGAAGAGGATGGCCACATGGAAGCAGCAACGGACGAGGTATCCCACTGCAGCAGCCCTTTCCTGCGTTGAAGGAGTTAACTGTAGTTGACGAGAGCTGGCCGACACGACTCCCCCTTTACCTCGCGTCCTTTGCCTACCTCCCAGCCCTCGAGCAACTGAAGGTGCAGGTGGATAGCTTGGAAGCCACCGCGCTCGATGAGAGCCCCGTGAAGGTGGCCAACGTCAAACATCTCGACATAGATGTTTCAAAGGAGAGCTGCCTGTGCCTCGGCCTTTTCCCTCGCCTGGAGGTGCTGAAGCTTGTTGGGTATTTTGAGCTCGTTGCCGACATGTCGGAGGACACTCCCCTTCTGAGGTCTGCGAAGTTCTACAATGTGCGCTGGGTGGGGGGGCTCGATCTGTCGTACTTCCGGGGGCTGCGCCACCTGGACCTTGGCACCATCAATCTCGACAGTATCAACCCTCCAGTCACGTTCTCCTCACTCCAGCATGCAACAGCTCTTGAGCTGAAGGACTCGCTACACCGTCCGGCAAGAGGGATGGAGGAGCTTGTGTCACTTCGCTGTCTCCTCCTCACAACAGAGTACCCGCTGGACGTGGCGTCACAGCTGACGGGCCTTTCACTTCTCACGACGCTCGAGATCACTGGCTCGTGTCGCCCGCCTCCTCCCACTGAGGCCACTGTTGGTGTTGTTGCTGATGCTGCTGGTGCTGCTGCTGCTACTGCTCGCGGCGGTGATGGTGGTGGCAACGGCGGCGGCGGCAGTGGTGGTGGTAGTGGTGGTGGTGGTAGTGGGAGTGGTGGTGCTGCTCCGTTCGGAGGTGACAGTGCTGTCGACACTGCAAACGCTTCTTCCGCTTGCGTCGATGTCCTTGTGTGTGTGTTCAAGAGCGCAGACATACACTTTCTGAAGCGTCTGTCCCTCAACTACAGAGCGTGGGGGACCACACCTCCCAGAGTGGACCTCCAGGGGTCGCTTCCTGGTCTGCTCAAGCTCACACTGACAGGTGTTGGCAGTCTCGACCTCATGTCTTGGTCCCATGGCGCACCCAACCTCAGAGAGCTTGAGTTCAAGGATGTCCCCGGCGGCAGTCTCCAGGAGCTCACACCGGGGGCATTTGCCAACGTGACCAGCCTACACATCTCGGGTAACAGGCTGACGAGCGTTCCTGCGTCGTGGTTCACTCTGCCTTCTCTGTTGTCTCTGCGACTGGAGTCTGGCCATGGCCTGGTTGAGCTGCCAGACCTCGCGGCTGTGCTCAAGAGTCGGCAGCTGATGGTCTGCGAAGGAAGCTCCATCCACACGCTTGGCGCTGATGAGGAGGTGCAGTAGCTAGGAGGTGAGGGGCAGAAAGCAAGTGGACAACAGCCGGAGGTGCAGGAAGAGGGCGTGCAGCAGCAGCAGCAGCAGCAGTACCAGCAGCAGAAGCAGCAGCAGCAGCAGCAGAAGCAGCAGCAGCAGCGGCAACAGCAGGGGCAGCAGCAGTTTGAACAACAGCAGCAGCAGTGGCAGCAGCAGGGACAGCTGCAGCAGCCGCAGGAGTCGCGCAATCTTCATCCTGAGTTGCGGGACAAGGAGTGCCCAGGACAAGAAATTGTGTCGTCCACAATCGCATGGAAGCTTCGATCCCTTTACCTCGACTACCCGGGCCTTGTGGAGGTCCCATCCTCTTTTTCGCTCCTCACTTGGCTCACAAGGCTCACCGTAAGCACAGACACTCGCCACGCACGTGTTCCAGCAAGCCTGCGCCATTGCTATGCTGTGGAGAAGGGTATAGAGCTGGATGATATCCCTAGTTCCTACTGGTGGGTGGGGTAGAGGAGGTTGCGGGGTGAGGGGGGGGGGGGGGGGGGAGTCGGTGTGATGCTACGTGAGCCATGAAAGGAATGTTGGCTGCGAATGGATGTTTGTACTCCTCCTCATTGCACGAAACAGCGCTACATGACAGGACATGACATCCTAGTAGAGAACGATCAACTTTGACAAGGTGTAACTAGTGGTAAACAGTTCTATCCTCTTGCCCAGCCTCCTTCATACCTCTACCTTTTCCCATCTTCCTAGAACACATGATGGGGGGCTGAGCCAGGTTACTTCAGTTCTTGATGGCCTTCCGTTGTCCACAAGCACATTGTCTCTCTCCTGTGAACTTCACATTTTGGCTCCAATATGTGAAAGAGTGAAAATTGGCCAGGTGGGGAAATGGTGTAGCTGTGTTACCAGTTTTGGTGTCCTCTTCACCAGATGCTACTCACTTGCAGACACTATGTGACAGTTGACAACTATTGTTGTAACTACAGTTCCACCATCCCTGCCCCTTGTTGTTCACAAGGATTTTCTCAGTAGCCAGCTCTTGGTTCCTTGGTGCTCATGGATTTTGACTTTGTTTAGATTGGCTAATTGGCTCCTTCGGGCTCTTCTTTGTATGTCCGTCGCTTCTGGCCGATTGTCGTTTGGATGACGAAACATCTCGTATGGTTCCTAAGACCATTTTGGTATCTTTTTGAAGCGGCTAGGCAAGTTCCCAGCGTTTTCCACCACCTGAAGGATGCAATGCATGCACACACGCTTCGAGCATAAAGGTATGTGCTGTATTTTGTGCCGTTCCTGTATAGTTTACTGTGACCACTCGGCCGTGTCCATACTCGTGCAGATCCCTGAGGCAGGCGGCCCTGGTGACACCGGCGTGACGACAAGCGGCGGACTACCCGCTTGGAGCTGACCAACCACTGTTCCAGAGCCCCAGATGCCACCGGGACTCTTTGCTGTGTCTTCTACGTCTTGTAGGCGCCTTTCGACGAACTCGCCATGAGGCCTATTTGCATGTTTTTACATTGTATGCTCACTGTCAGTCGATGGATGCATGCATGTGACCAGTCATTGCGTCTGTCTTTTGTATCCGCACGTCTAGGTTCAGACGGCGTAGGATTCTGACATGTGTGCACAGAGTTACGGCCAAAACAGTGGTTTTGGGCCGGTTTTAGGACAGCTCTTGGACTGCTGCGTGCAACACCCGCCGTGCGCCGCGGCAGGTATTTATGCCTTGGACCTGTCATTTGTCATTTCTCTCTGCATATGCTATATTGAAGCATTCTGACACTGTGTCTTGTGTCTCCTAGCCAAACCCTTGCCGTTGTGTGTACGACCTGTGACTGTCGTCACCGTCTGACGAGGCACTCACGCCCGGTCAGCGGCTGTGTTGCTAGGAAGCTTCTACGTACTTTCTCATGGTATCAGAGTAGTGAGACAGTTCTCACTGAGATGCGCAGCAGAGACGCAGCAGAGCAGCAGCAGTGAGAGTCACCGCTGTAGCAGAGTTTCTGGGATTTGCTGGAGACGGCCGGTCGCCGTCGACGTACTCCACCCACCACGTGAGATCGCAGCTGCACAGGCAGCAGCAGCGGCGTGTACTACAACGCAGAGGTGTATGGTGGCTGTGGTGCGTGCAACCGCCCTCCCACAGTTGCAGCAGCAGAGCAGCAGCAGCAGAGGCGGCAGCAGCAGCAGCGAAGCAGCATCGGCCGCATCAGCAGGGTGGCAGTAGGAGCGGCAGTAGCAGTGCAGCAGGAGCGTCGGCAGCAGCAGCGCAGCAGCGGCAGCGGCACAGCAGCAGTATCAACAGTCACAGCGGTAGCAGCAGCACAACAGTGGTAGCAGTAGCAGCGCGTGGCGGCGGCAACCAGCAGCAGCGCACGGCGGCGGCAGCCAACAACAGCTGCAGCACGCAGCAACAGCCGCAACGCGCAGCAGCATCAGCAGCAGCACAGCCACTGCTGCCACCGCTGCACACACAGCTACGTAGCTGCTGCTGCAGTTGACAGCATAGCTGCAGCAGCAGCTAGGCGGAAGCTACTGCGCAGCTTCCGCGGAGCTATCGCGTGCCACCGCGAAGCGGCTCCACACGCGCGCAGAACCGCGACAAGAAAAAAAAAAGAAAAAAAGGAGGGGTTGAGCTGACGTAAGCATTGTTGATTTATGATGTCATCAGGTCGTGCTGACATTAGCAACCACTTGCTGACATCAGCATTACACAGCCATATTTTCACCCGGAAAGTCAAAAATATCCAGCGTTTCAAATCTTCGAGAAACGCAGACGGTTTTGAAATCCGGCAAACTTGACCTGTTGACCCATAGGGAGCGGCGACATGAGATCGCCCGACGACAAGGACAAGGGACCAGGTGATCCCTCCTCCTCTTCTTCAGGGGTATTGAGCCCTAGCTTGCAGGCCATTGCGGACCTGCGCAGCCAGCAGGAGGAGATGCGTCCTCTACAGCGAGAGCAGACTGACGCGATCCGCATGCTGACTGAGCTCCTGCGTGCTCAGTCTACGGCTCCTTCGCGGATTTGTGAGGGAGCTGCCGGCATTGCGGCCTCCACCCAGCACTCGGCCCAGGTGCCCGTGACAGGTGCTCCGCCTGCCTCACCTTCTGGTGTGGTTTCTCCACCACCTGCGGACCTCCTTGATGACGAGCCATTCATGCCAGGTTTTGAGGATGACGCTCAGGAGTGGGAGTTTCGTTTTCTACAAGAGCGCCTCCGTCAGCTGCAGACGGGTACCCGACCTCCACTCGTGTCCCCGATACGATCGTCACCTGACTTCCCCGGTGATCACCCCCTTCCAGGAGTTTTCCCCGTCTCTCACACTCCTCAGCCTGCGGTTGCTCTCCCCACGGAGCGGCAGCCAAAGGACTTTGAGTCACCACCTCCACGGTACATCAGCGAGGATGAATTTGACTGCTGGCAGATCATGTTTCAGGTGTGGGCCACTTCCGAGGGAGTGTGGCCTTACTACTACAGCCCATACCAGTCGACAGATCTAGCACAGGTGTTGACAGCAGCCCGGGCCATGCGAGGACTTCTCTACGCCATGCCACGCGAGACTGTCGTTGACTTCCGCCACTTCCTCGGCGCGGCTGGCACAGCCACCAGAGCTGATCCTCGTGGAGGCTGGGATCTGGCGTTGTCCCTACTGGCCGCAGAGACGCACGCCACGCGTGCGTCACACATTCGTGCTTTCCACTCGCTCCGTCAGGGACCAGCGGAGCCTGCGGCGGATTACTGGCGACGCACCATGCGTATCTACACGCGTCTGGGGACCTCAAGGGGCACACAGCTTTGGGCACTTCGGACGATCATGCTCGGAGTTCGCCTNCACTTCCTCGGCGCGGCTGGCACAGCCACCAGAGCTGATCCTCGTGGAGGCTGGGATCTGGCGTTGTCCCTACTGGCCGCAGAGACGCACGCCACGCGTGCGTCACACATTCGTGCTTTCCACTCGCTCCGTCAGGGACCAGCGGAGCCTGCGGCGGATTACTGGCGACGCACCATGCGTATCTACACGCGTCTGGGGACCTCAAGGGGCACACAGCTTTGGGCACTTCGGACGATCATGCTCGGAGTTCGCCTGGAGTACACCGACATATATTCACACGGTACAACGACGCTGCTCTCGAGCCTTTCTCAACCACCCTGCAGCTGCTCCCTTGGGCCCATCAGCTTTTCCTCCATGTGACGTCGGCCCGCGAGGCAGTAGTAGCACATCAGGAGACTTCCCTCCCTGCAGCAGTCCTCGCCTCACCACCATCTTCCCTCCTGTAGTCACCCTCATCTACATCCATCACGACCTCATCTTCCTCCTCCTCTTCAACCCCGTCTATACCCACGCAGATGCAGGGCGTTGCAGCAACTGCCCAGGGGAAGAAGAAGAATAGGAAGCGCGGATCAGGTCAGCAGCAGTCGTCATCCAGTGGTAGCAGTGGCCGTTCCGTGCACTGCTACAACTGTGGAGGTGCCCATCGCTACACCAAGTGCCAGCAGCCGCTTGACTGGGAGCGCATCACTCGCGGACTGCAGGCTGCCCATGCTGCCCGCACCGCGTCCGGCACGTCGACCGCACACTCCTCTGGACGCGCGGTGACCACGACTGTAGCTGTTCCTGCATCCTCACCGGCGAGCAGCAGTGATCCAAACCCACGTGACTGCACCATCGCCGAGCTTCGTTATCTTCTGGCGCTCGCTTTCAGGGAGGTGCGAGTGTGTTGTCATCGTAGAGTGGGTCACAGACTGCTTGTCCGTCTGTCCTCGTGACTCGTGATGACACGTGTGGGGGAGCATAGCCGGCATGTGATGATGATGGGCCTGACTGCACTGACTGGATTCATGAGTCTCACCTTTCTGATGTACGTCGTTCCTTCCCACTGACGACTCTGCGTCCCTCTGATGCCGAGTGTTCCATTGCTCGTTGTAAAGTGACGTCCACCAATCGTGACTCCGGTGGCACTTTCATCATCGATTCCGGTGCCACCCACCACATGACGTGTCGTCGTAGTGACTTTGTGGTACTTGGTCCTGTCACGACTGTCCTATCTGTTCGTACCTGGTCAGTCCTTACCGGTCCACGGTGTTGGGGTTGTATGCTTTGATGGTCCGTCTGGCCCCCTGGGTCTCTCTGACGTGTTGTTTGTGCCTGATCTTGAGCTCAGTCTGCTGTCTGTGCGTGCCTGCACTCGGATGGGTCTCTCCGTTGAACATACCGCTGATTCAGCGACGGTGACTGCTCTTGACACCCGTAGCATTGTCCTGCGTGCTTCAGTCGTAGATGATTTGTACCGCATTGCTTAGCCATCCTCCCCTTGCTCTCTCCCTTCCTCTGGTCGTGTTTTTGTCACTGGTGTTCTATCCTTAGAACACCAGAGGTTGCTTCACCGACGTCTGTGTCATGTGGGCTCCGACACTGTGTCGAAGCTCATACAAACACAGCCCACTCTTGGCCTTGACATGGCTTCTTTCGAGAAGCCACCCAAGACCGAGTGCCTTTTTTGCGCTCAGGGAAAGATGCACTGATGCACTTATCCTGATTTGCATTCCCGAGCGCTGAGGCAACTCGAGTTGGTCCACTCGGACTTGCTTGGACCTCTCCCGGTCGAGTCCCCGTCCGACAGAGGCCGGTATGTTCTGACGCTGACTGATGACTACACCCGGATGCGGTGGGTCTACAGTCTGCGTCAAAAGAGCGACACCGCCCTTGCGGTTCGGCTCTAGCTCGTGATGGCTGAGCGTCAGTCTCGTCACACGCTACATACCTTTCGCTCAGATCGCGGCGGCGAGTTCCTTAGTGAGATGGACTCCTTCTTTGCTGAGCACGGCATTTTTCACCAGGTCTCCGCTCCTGCCACCCCACAGCAGAACGGTGTCTCTGAGCGCTGGAACCGCACCATGGAGGATGCGGTCCGTGCCATGCGGTCTGAGTGCGGTCTCCCGGAGTCCTTTGCCTTCGAGGGCTTCGCCTACATGGCTTGGGTCTGGAACCACCTCCCGCATGGTCCGCTTCAGGATCATGTTACTGTTGGCCTGAGGGTGAGTGTGCACCCTGGAGGGTCCCTAGCAGTGGCTGTTTCACACCACCAACTGTTTTTGGAGAGACTGAAACTGTGGAGGCAACTGGTTCCAAGGATGGCAAAATCTGTTCAGAGAGTGTGGCAATAGTTTTGGCCTCACTTGACTGGGAATGAACACTTTTATCAAGGCTCACAAGCAGTGGCATTTTATAGCCACTGATCTAAGCTTTC
>SZWC01019907.1:20797-34404 GCA_023375785.1 Penium margaritaceum
GGGAAGTAGGGTTGCATTGCACGTAGCTCGTTGGAGGCAGAGTATGTGGCTTTGGGGGCAGGGGCTGCTGAGGCAGTTTGGCTGCAGCGCTTGTTCCTTGAGCTTGGGCAGTCAGTACCCGCCATTGTGCTGCGTTGCGACAACCAGAGTGCTCTTGCCATTGCGGAGAACTCTAGTGTTTTTCATGCTCGCACAAAGCACATTGCGGTTGAGCATCACTTTGTTCATGATCTGGTGGAGCGACGCGTGATCTTCATCATGTGGGTTGGCACTGACTTACGGCGTGCTGATTTCTTGACGAAGGCACTTGCCCGCGGAAAGTTTCTGGTGGCCATTCGTTCTGTTGGGCTTCGTCCCATGCGTGACAGTGGTTGAGTGTGGGATGTACGTTTGCGTCTCATCTGTCTATGTCACTCACTATTTGGTTGTACCAGTGCTGCACGCGTATGGACATGCATACCATCGGGTCATGGGGGAGTGTTGTGTTTTGGGCCGTTCCTGTACAGTTTACTGTGACCACTCCGCCGTGTCCATACTCGTGCAGATCCCTGAGGCAGGTGGCCCTGGTGACACCGGCGTGACGACAGGCAGCGGACTACCCGCTTGGAGCTGACGGACCACTGTTCCAGAGCCCCAAATGCCACCGGGACTCTTCGCTGTGTCTTCTACGTCTTGCAGGCACCTTTCGGCGGACTGGCCATGAGGCGTATTTGCATATTTTTACATTGTATGCTCACTGTCAGTCAATGGATGCATGCATGTGACCAGTCGCTGCGTCCGTCGTTTGATTCTGCACGTCTAGGTTTAGACGGCGTAGGATTCTGACATGTTTGCACAGAGTTACGGCCAAAACAGTGGTTCTGGGCCGGTTTTAGGACAGCTCTTGGACTGTCGCGTGCGACACCCGCCGTGCGCCGCGGCAGGTATTTATGCCTTAGACCTGTCATTTGTCATTCCTCTCTGCATATGCTATATTGAAGCATTCTGACACTGTGTCTTGTGTCTCCTACCCAAACCCTTGCCGTTGTGTGTACGACCTGTGACTGTCGTCACCGTCTGACCAGGCATTGACGACCGGTCAGCGGCTGTGTTGCTAGGAAACTTCTACGCACTTTCTCAGTATGTATTACCCCGTCTCGTTCATTATGTTTTTTGACATGTATAGTTTTAAACAAGAGAGACCACGACCACAGCACGCAACATGAGTGGTTGCAATGATATCTGGGTGCGACTGGACTAGGCTAGGTGGGACCTACAGATCCTCGCAAGGTGGAGCTCCCGAGTTGAGGGCTCACGTCACGCAATCCTCCGGCAGACTCGGAGGTGGAACGGTGTTGAAATTTCTTGACAGCTTCCCTTGTCACCGTTGCCATTTTGGGAACAGCTTAATCGACAATGATGTTCTAGGACGTCACATGAGGAGGAGCTACACGGTTGTTGCAACAATAAAAGCTGCACTCTGCAATAGCAGCTACAACGGTAGTGGCCGAAGCTAAAGGAAGTGCAACAACAGCATCCAAAGTTGGATTTGAAATTGTTGCACTCGGGAGAAGTAGGAGCAAGAGCACACATACTCGAAAACACCAGTGGTAGCTGCTTCACTAGTTTCAACAACATCAACAGCGCCTGTAGCAACGACACGCAACACAGCCGCAACTATTGAAGTTGTAGGCAGGCATGGATCATGTTGAAGCAAGGGAGCAAGTATAGCATCAAGAGAGGTGTATAGCCATGGCGTGAAGGAAGCACTCAAGGTTACAAGCAAGAGTAGCAAGCAACGACTAACGACGGGAACCGAGTCCGAGCTAGGGTGCAACGAGCTTGCTCTTGCTCGCTCCCCTCCGGATCAGTGGTACGAACCACCACTTGCTCATGGGAATATCTCATCTCTGAATATCTCCCACAACAGTCTGTAGAAAATAGTCTTGATCGAGGACCTGGCTTTGTCTATGCAAAGCATGCAAGAAAGAAATAGCGTGTGTGACTGAGAAGTGAGGACAAGCAAGCATGGTGAAGCCTGCTGGCCTCTTGGCCGAAGGAGTTGGCCCGACGGGAGCATATGCCGTCATGACCGCTCAGCATGGAGCATTGTCTCTTCTCTGGTCAGTCACCTGCACGGGTGAGATGAGTGTGCAGCAAGGCCAGAGGTCACCACGTGCAACTGGCACATAAACCAACACTACCCCATGACCCACAACCGGACTGCACAGAAACGGCCACTGTCACAATGACATTACGAGTGGTGACACATGACTGTACACATGCACATGGCACACCAACTCAGCCTGGAGTATCACGAATGCACAACAGCCCAACAGCATGAACTGCTACCTTTGTGAGGAAGTCAGCTCGCTACTGTCTGGTGTCAACCCACAGGATCTAGACATCGTTTGCAGCCACACGCTCACGCACAAGATGGTGTCCAACATTGATGTGCTTTGTGCGGGTATGATGCATGCCATCATGCTCAGCAATTGCCTTTTTGCTTTGATTGTCACAATGCAGAGTGATGCAACGGATGGGAACTCGCAACTGTTGTAACAAACAATAAAGCCAGACACTCTCACATGTGCCTATGTTGAGAGCATCATACTCAGCCTCATTGGAGCTGCGTGCAACATAGTCTTGCTCGCCACTTTTCTACGAGATTGTTGTCTCTTCGATAAGGAAAACATAGCCCGTGCGTCTATGAGCATCCACATCATGCGACCAATCACTATCAATGTATCCATCGACAACCACTGACGGCGATGCTTGGGAATGGAGACCAACATGAGCCATAGAGAGCGCATGCATGATGACACGCAATGAAACCTCCATGTGTCGTGATCTGGAACACTGCGAGAACTGGGTAAGAAAGTTCACAGCAAAGACAACATGTGCTCGTGTGGTGGTACCAAGGTACATAAAAAGACCCTATCACTCGCAGGTAAACAGTCACATCTACTAGCTCCACCAGCTTTGACACATCCAGTGTCTTCAACAATCGCTGTCCGGTGGACGCCGCTAGTGTTGAGGCAATGGGTGCTGCCGCGAGGAGGGAGGTGAAGTGCTACCCCAAGATCCTGATGTATGTAACCCGGTGAACGTGAAGAACGCGACGAGCGTGGTCACTCTCAAGCTCCATGCCTAGAAAGATATGAGCCGGACCCAAGTATTTCATTTTGTATGTAGACTGGAACAAGGACTTGACAGGCTTTACTGCCTCTCAGCTCGGAGACGCGATCAGCAAGTCATCGACATAGATGAGGATGTCAGCAAATGGTGCCGACACTAGGGTGACAAAGAGTGAAGGATCAACTATGCTTTGTCGGTATTCTCCTCTCTCCTAGGTTGAGATGATCTCCTGATTCTAGCACCTCGGATGGTGCTTAAGGCAGTAGAGGGCCTTGCGCGGTCTCTAGACTCTGTCAGTGCTATCTGTAGACTCTGTGGGCTAGACCATGTAGATCTCCTCATCCAATAATCCATGCAGAAAGGCACGGATTATTGACGTCCATCTGCTCGAGTTCCCAGTCATGGTGTGTAACGGGATCCAAGATAGCTCAAGCAGTGTCGTAGCATCCGACGGGGACAAATGACTCGTCAAAGTCAACACCAGAACCTTGGGAAAACCCCTTGACAGTAAGACGTGCCTTGTATTTTTTGAGCTCGCCGTTGGGCTTGTACTTCCGCCGGAAAACCCATCGAGCGTCAATGGCCTCACGGCCCGACGGTAGATCGACCAGCTCGTACACTGAATGATTGTCTAGAGCTCTAAGCTTATCCCGCATGGCAGCCTTCTACTGCTTTGAGTTGAGTGCCGCACGTGCTTGTCACACTATGGTGGGATCAGGCAACGGGTGCGATGCAGCCGCAGATGCAAGACATGCTGCAACATTGCCAAGAATGGTGGCTTCAATTGCTCTCTCGTGCTTCGTCACGAGCAACATATATTCAAGGCAGAGTTTGGGTGGACAACCCCTGTGGCCAGGCCTAAGGCATCCATGCCAGTCGGAAAAGTTGGCGACTGCTCAGGGTGAGACCGCAACGATCGGGAGTGGGACACCGAGACGCTCGAGGAGCGGGTAGGAAGAGTATGGAGGTGTCCGCCATGGACAAAGAGTGAGACGGTGCAGGGCCAGGGGGAACAGCGGGCATAGACATGGAAGGGGCCAGCGGACTGAGCACAATCGAGGTGAGCGGACTAAAAGGCGTCGCAAAGGAGTGTGCAGGAGACACAAACTCAGATGGAACAGGAAGGGAGGACAGGACAGGGGAAGCCGGGGCGCTGGGCAACAAGGCCTGGGGAGGCTCAGAGGATCGTGTGGACACTGTGTCTCACGCCTGGGGATGCGATGAGGCTGAAGGCTGCGGAGGAGGGACAACAGAAGGGACTGTAGGAACAACAGGGACCGCAGGACCGACCCCTCCCCCATTGAGAGTGTGGCAACAGGGAGGCAGCTGGTGAAGGACGATTCAGGTTGTGGAGAAAGATAGACTCAAAGAATAGGGTTTCATGAGACTCGACAACCCGCTGGCGCTCCGGATCCCATAAGCACCAAGCCTTGGACTGGGCCGAGATACCAAGAAAGGGACAGAGGCGCCCACGCAGGGAGAGCTTCCCATTGTGAAGGTCCTTGGGAAGCCAGACGGACACAATGCTACCCCACACGCAAGCAAGGCAGAGATCGCCACGAGTACCATACCAGCGGTCGAAAGGGATGATAGTGCAATGGAGCGTACCGTGGGGAACGCAGTTCCAGACCCAGGTCATGTAACTCATCGTGTCAAAGGCAAAAACTGGGAAGAGGCTGCACTCAGACAAGAGAGTGCGGACACTGTCGGCAAGAGTCCGATTCCAATATCCAGAGACACTGTTTTGCTAGGATGTGTAGGGAGCTGAGGTCTCTAGACACACCCCTTTGGACTCGAGGAGCCAGGCGGTGGACCAAGAAACTCACCGTCCCGGTCACTACAAAAGACACGGAGGAACCGCTTACACGACCGTTCAGCTTGCACCAGCCAGGACTGTACAAACATCGCTCTTCTGATGAAGAGCAAAGATCCAGCAAAAATGAGAAAAGTCATCATTCAAACATAGGACATACCATCCAGCACCTCCAAGAAACTCATGGTGAAGGGGACACATGACATCAGTGTGGACAAGATCAAGGGAGTGGGACAATTGGGAGTCGAAGGGACAACAAGGGCGAGTGATGCATCTTTCCTTGGGCACAGTCAAGACAGTCAAAGGGACAAGGCGACGGAAAGGTATATGATGATTAAGCAAAAGCGGGTTGGAGATGAAGCATGCTGGTGATAGCATCAGTATGAACATGGCCAAGGCGGCGATGCAAGAGCTGAACATGGTCAGGGGAGAGAGAGGGAGCAACATGGACAAGAGAGGAGCCAACAGAGGAGACAGAAGGTGCACACAAGGGGACACGGTAAAGCTTGTCACACTTAACACCTTGCAAGACAATACGACCAGAGGGACGGAGACGGGCAGTACCAACACCCTGACTGACTAAGAAATCCATGTCCTATTTGCCTAACACCAACAGCACCTTGAGCTCCAAGGAATGCACGCATAGGACGTCAGGCAAGAACAACACACCACTGGGACCAGCGAAGCGTACAACACCCACGCCTTGAACGAGGAGTAACTCGCCAGGACCCGGTGTGCACAAAGCAAACGAGACCGACAGGACTCAACGAGAAAGAGGAGGAACGAGCAGACGTCATGGTGGCTGGCACCAGAGTCAAGGACCCAGAAGCTACCAGAGACACGAGTATGGAGAAGGAATCCACACGTGGAGACACTGCCAACAGGAGGGGAGGACAAGTCATAGAATGTGTAACGACACAGGAGAATGAAGGACTGCCAATGTTGGACCCACACAACAGACGTAGACGGGAACCCAAGGACATGAACAGGAGGGTCCCCACGGAGAACAGTGTCAATCTGAAACGAAAGATCTCTGGCCAATGCAGCTACACTCTTACCTACCTGATTGCAATGGTGGATACACTACAGAAGCGACTGCTCAAGCTGGCGCTCACCGTCGACGGAAGGCGCAGGTAACAGCGCAGAGGAACCCGAGGGAGGAGGGAGCCATGGAAGAGCGAAGTAGGCTAGAGAAGGCGGCCCAGTGTAGATGGGGCTCCATAGGAAGGTGGCCTGTTCCAGGGGAATTGGGCTGGCGGATGCGTGGAGAGAATCCCAGTAGTGGAATAGGCCTGTGTGGAGGAGGAACCAGGAGCTGGAACTGGTGTTGGCCGTAAAAGAGGTGGAGCCGCCGGAACGTGCCCATTGAACACGCATAGCGCGTGCAAGTTGCAAGTCATGATGTGGTGCAGGACACTTATGAGCAGATTGCTCAAGGACCTGCTCCAGGTGGCATACAAGATGAAGGATCTTGGTCCAGCTTGTGTCTTTCTTGGCATAGAGCTGGAGCGAGACCGTGGGCGTCGTACTTTGCACGTCCATCAAGCTGCATATGTACGCAGCCTGGGGGAGCGATTTGCCCCACTCCTCACATCAGTCCCCACGGCGTCCACTCCCATGACACCCGCTGGTCAGTCCTTACTGAAGTCTTGGGAGGTGTCCACATTGGGGGAGACAGTTGATGTGACCGATTACCTTCGTGTCATTGGATCCTTGATGTACCTTGTCACGACCACCCGCGCTGATGTGGCATTTGCTGTGAACTTCCTTTCCTAGTTCTCCCAGTGCTCCCGTGAGCTTCATCTTGACGCAGCATTGCGGGTAGTGCGCTACGCCCTCCTCATCCCAACTACAAAGATAACTACCACTGCTGCCTTAGTGTAAGCTTCAGTTGCCCTGCCAGCTGATGTAGCGGCGGGAGCATGGACGGCTCTGGCTGCTGCTGCAAATGTAGCTACGGCTGCTGCTTCACCGTCTATAACTGCAACTGCTGCGTATGTGAGTGTTTTTGAGAGGACAGTGACGTCCTTTACAAATGCCACACACAAATGAGTGAAGGTGATGTTTTTGGTGGGGGGGAAACGCTTTCCGAAGTGTGGATGCATTGTTTCCTCGGGTTGAAATGGAGGGAACCCGGCTGTGGTGTTGCTGCTCCCATCACGATAAGGGTGATCACCAAATCCACGGATCCGCGGATCCAACTACCGATTCTCAGATCTCGGATCCATCCGCGGTTCTGGTTCTTTCCGCTGGATCCGAACTGAAGAACCACGGATCCTTCGCCTGAAGGGGGGGGGATCTCAACAGGTTTCGTTTGAGCCAAGCAGAGGACCGAAGTTCGGATGTTTGAGGCGTTGAACCTGGGCGAATCGCACCTTTGGTGCATGACGTGCATAATGTAGGAGCGGCGCCGAAAGTGACTCGGTACCTAGTGACGTGGGTTTTCTTGCGTCGATGCGACGACCACACTGGCTGCCACTTGTCAAAAGATGTACTACGCCTATGTATTATGTCGTGTACTAGGCCAATGCAGCCGGTGGCTGCCATGGCAGCCAGCTTCTGAGGGCCTCAGCCATGGCAGCCAGCTTCCGAGAGCATCAGCCATAGCAGGCAGCTTCAGAGAGCGTCAGCCGGTGGATGCACAACTTCCGAGGGCGTCATGCCCCTTATTGCTTCCGTGCGACACACAATTATGTGGGATATTGTTTGAATTTTTAAGTTCAGTTTTTTTACCGAGAACATTTTCCATCCGGATAGCATGCTTAACCCTTGTTGTAATCATGTAAAGTGCAGTAGTAAGTATTTGCCTTTTAGATGAATGTTTTGATTCTAATTTCACAATGTCGGCGGACCTGATGGCCGTCAGGGGTCTTGGCACGCTTACCATTGTGAGCATCAGTTGAGGACTTTGCTCGTAACTTTCACAATTACAAGATGTGCTTGTAACTGAGATCCTCCCAAGCTCCTCTGTGCTACTCCCCCCCTACTCTTCCGGTCTCAACACCAGGGCCGACGATGGTGCTGTCGCCGAGTCTGGAAACGCTCGCCCATTGGTTCCAGACGACAAGGAGGATAGCGGCGATGAAAAGCAAGGAGAGAAGCGCAAGGAGCTGGATGAAACAGACGCACCGTCAGTGATCTGGCATGAGTTCAAAAAGACCGACACCAAGGAAGACCCACGGGCCCAGTGCAACCACTTTCCCAAGGATTACTCCCGCAAGCAGGGCTGTACCAGCAACATGTGGAAACACATGAGCAACAAGCACCTAATAATCAACAAGCGGCTGAAGGAGGAGTCTGCAACCCAATCGCTCAAGGTGGCGACGTCCCACGCGGTGGCCGTACAAGCAGAAGCAGAGGGTGCAGTGGGTGTGAATGCGGAGAACACCATCATTGCGCGTGGTGTAGCGGCCGTTTTGGTTCTCTTTGACAAGAAGTAATTCCAGACGTGTGTTTGGAAACACGTCATCAACAAGAACATCAGCTTCCTCAGCATGGAGTCGTACTGGTTGCAGCAAGCCTTCGCGCAAGAAAATCCAACGGTGGTGATGCCGGGGCGGAACACCATCTCGCGGCAGATTGTCATTGCTGCAGCCGCCTTTCGCACAAGGATCCGGAGGCAGCTGTCTGAGATAAAATCTGCTGTCTTTCACCACAAATGGCTGGAAGGGGGATAACACGATGAAGTACGTAGGTTTCATGACACACTGGATGGAGGAGTGGAACATCAAGGCAATTGCTCTGTCTTTCCCAGCTGTGCCTAAAAATCCTACTGCTGTGAGGATGTTTGAGGTGTTCCTCTGGGGCTTTGAAATCTTGGGGCTTGTGGGACCGCATCTTCTGCCTGACTGTGGACAACGAGAGCACCAATGATGCCATGATAGACAGCTTCACCGTCCCAGCTGCAAATGCTTCCTTTGAGAAGGCCGGGCATATCAGATGCCTAGGCCACATCATGAATCTTGCCGTGAATGATCTCATGAAGCTCGATGCTGTTGCCGAATTCATCACATCTGCATGCAGCATCGTAGTGTTTGTCATACGATCCACACCACGTGAGCAGTCATTGGTCAACCGCGTTGCTTCTGAATGACTCACTTACCAGTCACTGCATCTAGACACGGAGACAAGATGGAACTCGACCCTGGATGTGATGTCGCGTGTGCTGCATCTGAAACCTGTTCTCCCCAGCTGGCTTGATGGCTATGGTCGGGATGGTGAAGCCCTAAAACTGACGTCTGATGGGTGGACTCTGATTGCCCTGATGACCCTCATTCTGAAGTCCTTTAAGGCTTACACTGACGACGTCAGTGGAAGCAAGTATCATATCCTCAACCTTGTTATTCCTTTCTTTGGGTCCATGTTTGACAAGCTGTCAGGCTGGCAGGTCAAACCAGAAGCAGTAGTGGCAAAAAACAGAAGGAGAGGAGTAGCGGGCAAGCTTGACACCAAGGAGAAGCTGCTGACACAGTTGCTGCCGGGGTTTGAGAACGCTCTGGCAAAAATTGAGAAACATGCAAAGCTGCTGACTGACAAGCATGTGTTGGCGACGGCCGCAGACCCCCGCTTCAGGCTGAAGTACTATGGCAAGACCCACGGTCTCATGGGCATCAGGTCAGCAGCAGCTTTGCAGGTGAAGTTGCTGCAGCTCATTTGGCCATATCATGAGCGTGTAGAGCAAGAGCGCGCAGAAGCAGCAGCTGCAACAGAAGCAGTAGCATCGTCAGACCAGCAGCACTAGGAGGCAGGAGTGAACAACGGCCAGTGCTCTGCCGAACAAAGATCAGCCTCTACATCGGCACGGTAGTTGCTGTCAGGAATGCTGTCCTGGCGTGCCCTGAACTGCCTAAGTCTCCACGGCCACTTAGTGCAAAGTGACTTCCGAAGGAGGTGTGTGCTTTGGGTCGCCACAACACCAAGGGAGCAGAATTCTGGCAGAATGCAGATTGCGGAAACTGAGAAAGGCTGGAAATAATTAATGCTTAGTTTTTTTGGTGAGATTACATCTGATTCTTATATCCTGTGATCTGAGCTTTCCAACGCATCCAAGCACGCCCAAAACGGAGCAGTATAGCCCCTGCTATGCCCATCCAAGCAACCCTTGGTGAAGCCGCCTTTGACTGTCGCCGACGCGAGTCGTCTCCAACACGAGCCGACGACGGCTCGAAGCGCCTTTCTTCAATTGACAAGTCAAAGGGCGGCTCGCCCTGGTCCAGGGGACCTCCCTGGTTGCTTCATCTAGGGCTTTGGGGTCTATGGAGCCAGTTGGAGCTGAACACGGACCACCGGCGGTGGAGTATCCCGTCACCCCTGACGGGTACCAGATTCCACCCACCGCACCACCCGAACTTTGGGTAGGGCTAGCTTTCTGAATTCTCAACCAAATCGAGCAACTGAAAGCTTGAAATTGCATGGCGAAATCCAAGGAGTCCAAATCTACAATCCGATTGGACATCCAACCACTCTCCAGTGGTTGGACCAGGTAAACGGCGAACGGCATCCATGGCAGGGGCACTTTTTAACAATCTCCCCCGTGCACCTTCCATGCCAGATGCCTCATGCTCACTCTTTACTCGTCCGCTCCTGTGCCATCAAGCCCTTCACAGCTTGTCAACCCAAGCCCTGCAAGACTGATGACATGCCGATCTTGGGACTGCGCCTTGGTTAAGAAATCTGCGAGCATGTGCTTTGTGCTGCAATGGTGTAGCACAACGTGTCCCTTCTGCACCATGTCGTGCGCGTAATGGTAGCGCACGTCGATGTGCTTTGTCCTTCTGTGTTGCTTCGGATTGCTAGTCAGCGAGATGGAGCCAGTGTTGTCCTCCTGGACCGCCGTAGGCTCCCGCTGCGACACGCCCAGCTCCCCCAGCAATCTGCGGAGCCACACTGCTTCCTTGACTGCCTCGGCTAGAGCAATGTACTCCGCTTCCACTGTGGAGGTGGCAACACAGTTCTGCTTCCTGCTGCACCACAAGACCGCTACACCTGCGAGGAAGAACACAGAGCCAGAAGGACTTCCTCTTGTCCACATCGCCGGCGTACTCCACGTCAGTGTAGTAGACCAGCCGCAAGGGATCAGACCTCCCCTTTCCATCGTACTTCAGGCGCGCATGCCGCGTTGCCTGTAAGTACCGGAGGATGCATTTTGCCGCCTGCCAGTGTGGTGGCCCAGGGTTGGCCACGTACCTACTCACCTGGCCCACCGCGTAGGCTAAGTCCGGCCGAGTCGCCACCATGGCATACATTAGGCTGCCCACCACAGATTTTGAGGGCACCTCCGCCATGTCCTCCTTCTCCTCTTTGGTTTGCGGCGCCATTGCCGCACTCAACTCACAGCTTATGGATAACGGACTGCCCACTGGTTTGTAGTCCTCCATGCCGTACCGCTTCAGCACTTCGGCCACGTACTTGGCCTGCCCCACCTCAAGCGTGCGCGCCCTCCGATTCTGCGTGATGTTCACCCCGAGGTAGTACTCCAGCTCCCCCATGTCTGTCATCTTAAATCTGCTGCTCAGCTGCTCCTTGAGCTGCTGCAAAGCTGCCAGATCTGATGAACACAGGATCAGGTTGTCCACGTAGAGTGCAACAATCTGATGGAGTCCCTTGTTACGCCGCACGTACACGCTGTGGTCTGACTCACAGCGCTTGAAGCCGAGCTCCGCCATGTAGCCGTCCATCTTTTGGTACCAGCACCTGGGCGCCTGTTTTTGCCCGTACAAGGCCTTCCGCAGCTTGCACACCTTGCCCTCCGGTTCATCCACCCCCTCCGGCACCTCAAGATAGATCTCCTTGTCGATGATGCCGTTCAGGAATGCCGTATTGACATCCATTTCGTGGATCTCCATATCCTTTGCAGCTGCCACCGTGAGGATCGTCCGGATTCTTGTGAACTTGGCGACGATTACGAACTTCTCATCGTAGTGTTTGCCTTTCCGCTGCGCGTACCCCTTCGCCACTAGCCGCACCTTATACTTCTCCACCTTGTTGTCCTTGGTGAGCTTCACCTTGAACACCCACTTGGAGCTGATCACCTTCGCCCCCTCAGGCCGATCCACCAACTCCCAAGTGTCGTTCTCAGCAAGGGACGCAAGTTCAGATTTTATAGCTTCGCCCCACTGCTGCCCGTCACGGCGCGCAAGTGCCTCTTGCACGGTTTTCGGCTCCATTGCGGCTGCCATCATGCACCACGCCATGCCGACCCAGCGGCCCGTGCTCGCGTCATACTGCTTCGCCACATTTCGCTGCCTTCGGCTGCAACGCGACGACCTTGGCAACGCTAGCTGCTGGTCCTGCTGCTGCTCTGCTGCTACGTTGTCCTCGGCCGCGGGCTCCCCCATGTCGGCTGCTGCGTCCTGCGCTCCAGCGGCACCTGCACCTGCTGCATTGCCCTGATGTCCTCCAGCACCGTTGTCCTCCGAGGCATCGACCTCTGCAGCCGCAGGCTCCTCCTCACGCTCAAGGAGTTGGAACCACTCCCCCTGCGTTGGAGAGTTTGCTGCGTCAATGTTTTTGCTGCTGCAGTAGTTCTGCTGCTCATCAAATGTGACGTCGCAGCTGGTGATAACGTCTTGCGTCCGTGGATCAAAAAGGTGGTACGCCTTGAGCGCACTCTTGTATCCGACGAATGTATACGCCTTTGCACGCGGGTCCAGTTTGGAGTCTTTTCTTTGTACTACATGCACTAACGGGTGCGCCTTGCACCCGAACGCTTTCAGGTGCGCCACGCTTGGTTTGCGCCCGCTCCAAGCCTCCTGCGGCGTCTTCTAGCCGCCCTTCCCCTTCAGCACTGCTGTTGGGGTGAGGTTGGTGATGTAGCATGCCGTGCTCACAGCCTCGGCCCACAGACTCTGTGGCAGTTTAGCGTCCACAATCATTGTCCGCGCCATCGTGAGTAGCGTCTGGTTCGCACGCTCCGCCACGCCATTAGACTGAGGCGTGTACAGAGTGGTCGGCTGCCACTCAATCCCCTGCTCCTTCAGCCACCCTCCGCAGCCCACGTACTCGCCACCATTGTTGCTGCGTAGCGCTCTGACCTTGCGGCTAGTCTGCCTCTCCACCTGTGAACCGGGCTCGGTGCGCTAGCCTCAACCGGATGGTGGAAACACCAACCGGTGGCAACGGCGACCAAGGGGAGGCCGGCGCACACCAACCCAACATTGTGGAAGCGTAGGGTTGTCTTGGGGGAGCACGGGAACGCGTGTGGCACAGTGGGAGTAAACTGTACTTGTTATTCAAGTGTCAACATATAAGACTATATGTACATGATGACACATCCTAGGCGACCCGAGGTCGCCGAGCCGTGTGCGGCCCCGTAAAGGCCTGGGATGAGCGTTATTGCCTTAGCATCACGTAGCTCATCTTTTCAGCTTTCCAACCCACCAAGAATCGCATCATTGCGTGGAGGAACGGCCGAGATATGGCCGTTTCAGTGAACCACGGCAATCTGCCGCTGGCAGCACCACTAGCGGCGGTGACGGCCGCCCGAAGCGCCCTTTCTGGTAATAACACACCGGGGTGCCATTCCGAAGCGCCCTTGGCCCTCAATGATCCTTGACTCATTGACTATCCGGGCCCCAAGGTGCGCTTTGGCTTTGTTGGGTCTTCCGAGGGTCGAGCCTTGGTCCGCGGGGATGAATTCCCGTCACCTGTTTTTCCCTCGGCCGGTCCAACCTTAAGC
>SZWC01019907.1:34499-49815 GCA_023375785.1 Penium margaritaceum
ACCACTAGCGGCGGTGACGGCCGCCCGAAGCGCCCTTTCTGGTAATAACACACCGGGGTGCCATTCCGAAGCGCCCTTGGCCCTCAATGATCCTTGACTCATTGACTATCCGGGCCCCAAGGTGCGCTTTGGCTTTGTTGGGTCTTCCGAGGGTCGAGCCTTGGTCCGCGGGGATGAATTCCCGTCACCTGTTTTTCCCTCGGCCGGTCCAACCTTAAGCCGGGCTTAACTTCCTCAATTCTTGATGGATCGACCCCGTTCTTGGGTCGATCTTGCACGGTTTTTCCTGTAAATTCCAAATCCACAGTCGGATCATACATTCAAGGAAGCATCAAGCCGAGATCAGTGCCGTTGGCACTTGTCCGGCTTACACTACCCCCCCCTTTTAGGAGCGAGCCGTCCCGGTTCGCTCTTGGTACTCCCGGAGGATGGCATTCACCCCGCCAACGCTGAAGTTGCGGGCAGGCTCCCATGAGTTATGAGCCGCATCATAGCCCGTCCATGTGACCAGGTACTCCCACCCACGGCCACGACGACGGTGGTCAAGGATGGCTTCCACCTCAAACTCTTGCTCGCCCTCGATCACCACTGGAGGGGGAGGCTCACAACTGCGGCCAGAAAAATGCTCAGCCGGATCATGGTAGAGCTTGAGTTTGGAGGTGTGGAACACGTCGTAGACTGGTATGGAAGGCGGGAGAGCCAACCGCGCCACCACGGGTGTCCGCATTTCGAGCACCTCGAACGGACCAAGCCATCGGGGTTTCAATTTGTCCGACCGGACACCGCGAAGCTTGACATGCGCGCTGTTGAGAAGCACGCGATCACCGACCTTGAGCGTTGCGTCCACGCGTCGGCGGTCTGCTTGCACTTTCTGCTGCGCTTGGGCCTTCTTTAATGCATGTCGCGTCGCCGCCCAAATTTTCTTGAAGTCGCATGCGGTAGACTCCACCGCAGGTAGGTTGCTTGCGACGTGCAAACTGAGGGGCGTGGCGGGCACCGTCCCGTGCACCACCTCAAATGGCGCCTTGCCGGTGGAGGCGGACGTGGCAGAGTTGTACGCCAGTTCAGCGACCGGCAATCGCTGGTCCCACGCCGTCTCGTCCGGATCACCCACTGTGCGGAGGAGCTGCTCCAGCGTCTGGTTTGTCCGCTCCGTTTGCCCGTTAGTTTGGGGATGAAAACTGGTCGACAGCTGCACCTTGCTGCCGTACCGCTCCATGAGTTCTCGCCAGAACTTGCTTGTTAAACGCGGATCACGGTCACTCACAATGGACAGTAGCAGGCCATGAAGACGCACCACGTGCTCAAGGAACAGCCGAGCCGTGCCTTCCGCGCTCACCGTATCACGCGTCGCAATGAAGTGCGACATCTTGCTGAAGCGATCCACCACCACCAACACCGCATTGTGGCCTGCCGCTGTCGTGGGCAAACCGGTGATGAAATCCATGGAGATGTCCTGCCACGGCTGCTCGGGGATGGGCAAGGGTTGGAGGAGACCCGGGGTCTTTGTCCTCCTCGCCTTGTGGCGTTGGCACACGTCACAACTCCGGCAGAATTCAGCCACCTCCGACGACATGGTTGGCCACCAAAAGAAGCGAGCCACCGTCTTCAATGTTTTGTCGGCGGAGAAGTGACCACTCGGGCCACTGTCATGGCATTCCTCCAGAATCAGCTGCCGAAGCGCGGGCACCGCGGGAACTACCACCTGTTGCGTGCTGCGCCGTCACCAATACGGCGCCTCAAAGAAAAATCTCCGAGTGTCGTACTCCCCATGCACCTCGTATCCCTCCGTGAAGAGCTTCACAAGGAAAGCATCAGCGTGGATGGTGAGAGACGCAACCCGCATCATCAGGTCTGGTCACCTTGAAAGTGCGTCGGTTGGGTTAATGTGACCCGGCCGGTACACGATCTCGTAGTCAAAGTGCGACTCGAGGTACTCCACCCAACGCGCTTGCCGCCGACTCAGGTTCGGCTGCTTCTTGAAGTACTTCAACGCGTGGTGGCCGGTGCAGACCGTGCACTTCCGCGCCTCGAGGTAGCACTGGCAGTTCTTGAAGGCTGCGACCACGGCGAGCATCTCCTTGTCATGGGTGGCGTAGTTCAGCTCCGCCCCGCAGAACGTGCGCAAGTAGTAGGCGACCGGCTGTGACTCGTTGCCAAAGTCCTGCAAAAGGATTCCACCAATGGCCAGGTCCGATGCATCCATCGCCATTTCAAACTCACGGCCGCTGTCGGCCAAGTGCAAGGCCGGCGCGGAGGTCAGAGCCCGTTTGAGATTCTCAAAGGCTTCTTGTTCGCTAACTCCCCAACTCCACTCGCGATCCTTGCGAGTGAGACTGGAGAGTGGCGCTGACACTCCCGCATAGCCAAGAATGAACCTGCGGTAATAGTTGCAAAAACCAAGGAACACTTGCACATTGTGTCCACTACGCAACTTCGGCCACTCTTGCACGGCCGACACCTTGCGCGGGTCCATGGCAATCTGTCCATTGCTAATTATGTGTCCAAGGAATTCAACTTTCCTCACCGCGAACTCACACTTAGAGAGTTTTGCAAAAATATTCTCCTTCCTCAAAATCTCGAGGACCTTCTTCACATGCTCCGCATGCTTCGCCGCCATCGTGCTATACATCAAGATGTCGTCGAGGTACACCACCACGAAGTCATCCAAGTATGGCCTGAAGATGTTGTTCATTGCCGCCATGAAGGTGGCCGGCGCATTGGTCAACCCGAAAGGCATCACGAGGAACTCGTAGTGACCATAGCGGGTACGGAAGGCCATCTTTTCCACATCATCGGCTGCGATGCGGATCTGGTGGTAGCCGGAACGGAGGTCGATCGTTGTGAAGAAGCGAGCCGCACGGAGCTGGTCGAAAAGCTCCTCAGCTCGTGGGAGCGGGTACCAGTTCTTGATGGTCAACTCGTTCAACGCCCGGTAGTCCACGCACATGCGCATCTCCCCTGTCTTTTTCTGCACAAACAAGACAGGTGCAGCGTAAGGAGACGAGGAGGGGCGGATGAAGCCCTGCTCCGTCATCTCGGTCAGCTGCTTCTTGAGCTCCTGCAGTTGCGCGTCGCTCATGCGGTACGTTGCACGAACAGGCGGCCGCGCTCCAGGTTTGAGGTCAATGCGATGGTCCACGTCCCGCTTTGGTGGCAGACCCGCCGGGAGGGTGTCGGGGAACACGTCCTCAAACTCCGTACACCCCTTCCGAAGCCCCTCGGGCACCGCGGCAAACTTGCCTTGGACCCCCGGCTGCTTTCGAGTCGCCCCATGCGCCACAGCAGGCGCCACGTCCTCTGGTTCGTCAAAATCGTCTTCCACGTCTCGCACAAATGCCAGAAAAATTTGCTCCCTTTTTCGAATCGCGCGCTTCAGCTGCACCAAATTCAGCATCATAGGCGCCGATTCCTCCTTGCGAGGCACCGACTGCTACGGCGCGTCTTCCTCGCAAGTCTCCTCCTCCGCGGCCTCTTCCTCGGATACTCCTTGTCTCCGAGCTTGACTGAGACGGTGCGCGCCTCCCAATCAACGACGGGGTTGTACTTGTGGAGGAAGTCACGACCGAGGATCACATTGCAATCCTTCATCGTGCACACCCGGTATACGGTCGTTATGCGAAGCTTCCCCACGCGAATGGAGAGGGGACGGGCCAGGTACCCCACTTCAATCGTGCCGTCCACTTGGTTAGCGGTCCGCTTCTTGCTTGTGAGCGCAAGGCCCCACTTCTGAGCACACTCCATGCTCACAAAACTGTGGCTCGTGCCACAATCCAGCAGGCTCCCCACCTTCCCCGTGACGCCTTTCACTCGGCCTCCAAGAGAAGTGCGGGCTGCTCCATCTCATACCCCGCGTCCCATGCCTTGACCTCGGAAACCCCCTTAATTGCCGCAAGGCGTTCGGGTGGGCGGTCAACTGGCGGTTTGGGCTGAGAGGAGCCAGGAGTAACGCCATCTACTCCCGGCTCTCCTCGTTTCCCGACTCCGTTGTTGCTTTATCTGCTTCCTTCGTGGCTTGTTTTCCCTTCCCTTGCCGCTTACCCTTACCGTCGCAATTCTTTGGACTCCGACAATCATGCGCAATGTGGCCAGGCTTGCCACAGTTGTAGCACTTGCGGTGTTGTAATGCTCGGATCTCCATGGGCGTGACGTCGCTCTCGGCCCGCTTGCCATAACCACCACCAAAAGAGTTGTGGCTGTTGGCATGAGCTTGTTGTACGCGCGAATCGTACCGTTCGGTTGCTGCAATCATTGCCGACAGGTCGTCGTTGAGGTCGTGCATCACCGTCACAGTGCGGGCGTCGTTCTTGAGGCCGTTGCTGTAGTGGAAGCACAATTCGTGGGAGTCGAAGCCACAGTTGGCAACGATCTCACGAAACCTGCGGGTGTATTCGGTGACGCCGCCAGTTTGGCGAAGCCGACGCAGCTTGGCACGCACGTTGTTCCTCACGTCACCCACGGTGAAGCGCTTGATGAACGCCTCCGTGAACTCCTTCCACGAGGTTGACCATTTCAGGGTAGGGTCGCCACTGCTGCACGTTGGAGCTGATGGGGTTGAGATTCTGGTTGCGGCCGCAATGCCGGCGACCATTGCTGCTCCACTGCCGTGTGGATTGGACCGCATCACATCGGCCCACCAATCCAACGATGCCCCTCTCAACAGGGTTACGGCATAGTCGCGGCGCGCCTCGTACCTTGAGGCATCCACGCCAATGGCGGTGAAGTACAATTCCAGTCCGAGTATCCAAGCATGCGGAGCTGGCCCATCCTTCTTCGATGGGTCAAATGACTCCGGCTTGGGCGGGCTCGGGACGCCCACTGCAGGTACGTTAGCGGTGGCAACTGCCACTGGAGTTGTCACTGGACGCTTCGCGAGCTCTTGATTGAGATACTCGTTCTGCTTCTCCAACAGGTCCATCTTGGCCTGCATGTCGGCGAGCAACTTCTGCAACGTTGCGGCTGTTGTTACTTTGCCTTGCGCGTCAAACGCTGCGGCCAACGAGGACGAGCCGATTGAAGTCATCTTCACGTCCGGTACAACTTCTTCCTCAACGGGTCCTCTGGCTACCGCCTTGTCACCGGAGTGCGTGGTTGGTCTTGGGCACGGATCCGCCAAAGAGACGAGATGCGTGCTGGTCTACGCTGACCAGGAGAGGTTGCCACGTAGATGATTGTGCCCCTGAGCCAAGGGTGGCTCTAATGCCAAGTGTGAACCGGGCTCTGTGCGCTAGCCTCAACCAGATGGTGGAGGCACCAACCAGTGGCAACGGCGACCAAGGGGAGGCCGGCGCACACCAACCCGGCGTTGCGGAAGCGTAGGGTTGTCTTGGGGGAGCACGGGAACGCGTGTGGCACAGTGGAAGTAAACTGTACTTGTTATTCAAGTGTCAACATATAAGACTAGATGTACATGATGACACATCCTAGGCGACCCGAGGTCGCCGAGCCGTGTGCGGCCCCGTAAAGGCCTGGGATGAGCGTTATTGCCTCAGAATCACGTAGCTCATCTTTCCAGCTTTCCAACGCACCAAGAATTGCATCATTCCGTGGAGGAACGACCGAGATATGGCCGTTTCAGTGAACCACTGCAATCTGTCGCTGGCACTACCACTAGCGGCGGTGACGGCCGCCCGAAGCGCCCTTTCTGGTAATAACACATCGGGGCGCCATTCCAAAGCGCCCTTGGTCCTCAATGATCCTTGACTCATTGACTATCCGGGCCCCAAGGTGCGCTTCAGCTTTGTTGGGTCTTCCGAGGGTCGAGCCTTGGTCCGCGGGGATGAATTCCCGTCACCTGTTTTTCCCTCGGCCGGTCCAACCGTAAGCCGGGCTTAACTTCCTCAATTCTTGATGGATCGACCCCGTTCTTGGGTTGATCTTGCACGGCTTTTCCTGTAGATTACAAATCCACAGTCAGATCATACATTCAAGGAAGAACCAAGTCGAGATCAGTGCCGTTGGCACTTGTCCGGCTTACACCACCGCTGCGACGTGCTTCTTCAGCCGTTCCACCACTTCGTTGTTCCGCTTCATGAAGTAGACGTAGAGTTTTCTGCTGCAATCATCGATGAAGGTGACAAAGTACCGTGCGCCCCCAATGGACGGCGTCTTGATTGGTCTACACACATCACTGTGCACGACCTCAAGCAGGTTCTCGGCCCGCCGTTGTCCGTCTTCAAATGGCTTGCACTTCGCCTTACCCACGATGCAGGGCTCCCACTTGTGCTCTGCGGAATCTGCTACTGCGTCTGCTGCACTGGTGATATTGAGACCGCAAACCATGTCATGCTTCGCCATCTCCTGCACGACTGCGGACGATGAGTGCCCCAGCCGCCGATGCCACAGCTGCAGGTCTGCTCCCCCACCTTTTGCGAGGTTGACGACGCGTGCTTGCGGGTCTGCTGCGTCTGTTGCCGAGGGAATGACTTTGGTCTCAACGAAGTAGAGACCTCCCTCGCGCTTCGCCTCGAGCACAGCCTCGCCGCCGCCGTCCATCCGCACGACTGCACCTTTCCTGTGGAAGAGCACTTCATAGCCCTTGTATGTCAAGCGGCTCACACTCAAAATGTCAGCCAGGCCAGGGACATGTTGCACATTTTGGATAACACGTTGCGCCTTTTTACCACCAACCACCATCTCTATGTCCACATCACCTTGGCCGGCCGCAGGTTCGACCTTGTCGTTGGCGGTCACCATGGACTTTGCAGACTTGGTGTAGTTGATGAACCCCACCTTCTCGACTTGGGTATGCTCCTCCGCACCTGAGTCGGGGCACCGCCGGTTGGCGCCCTTCAGGTCGTGGTTCTTTGTGCCGTTGAGGAGTGCCTTCTTGCCTTTGGCACCTTTGCCTCCAGACTGCGCCTCCTCCAGGCACTCCTTGGCCCAATGGCCCTCCTTGCCACAGTTATGGCATGCACCCNCGTTGCGCCTTTTTACCACCAACCACCATCTCTATGTCCACATCACCTTGGCCGGCCGCAGGTTCGACCTTGTCGTTGGCGGTCACCATGGACTTTGCAGACTTGGTGTAGTTGATGAACCCCACCTTCTCGACTTGGGTATGCTCCTCCGCACCTGAGTCGGGGCACCGCCGGTTGGCGCCCTTCAGGTCGTGGTTCTTTGTGCCATTGAGGAGCGCTTCTTGCCTTTGGCACCTTTGCCTCCGGACTGCGCCTCCTCCAGGCACTCCTTGGCCCAATGGCCCTCCTTGCCACAGTTATGGCATGCACCCCTTTTGGCGCTTTTCTTGCCGCCGCCCTTACCGCCGCCTCGCTTGCCGTTGCTGTTGCCATCCTGCGTTTTGGTGACCAGGGCAGTTGACGATGACGAGGTCTCGCCACCGCTCCGACGGTGCACCTCGTTGCGGATGTACTCGGCGACTGCGCCGTAGGTGAGTTTATCCTCCTCCCAACCTCCCAGCACGGTGACGAGAGGATCCCAACTGTCGGGTAGAGCCATGAGGAGCGCCATCGCCTGCATCTTTGTGTCAATCTTCCACCCCACATCATTGCATTGCGAGGCAAGAGACTCAATCTGTTGCATGGCAGAAATGACGTCCTCACCCTCCTCGATCCTCACCGTCAAGAATCGCTTCATTGCGAAGATCTTGTTGGCTAGGGATGTTGATTGGTGGATGGAACAGAGCTTCTTCCACGCGTCGGCTGCCAGGTCGCAGCCTTGGCTGTAGCTCCACTGAGATTCATGCAGCACCGACAATAGGAGCATCAGCGCCTCCGTGTTCTTCCTCGTGAAAGTCGTCTTTTCCTCGTCCATTGCGCTCGCATCTTGAACCTCCGTGCCCTTCATGAGCTCCAGCAGTCCCTTGTGCGCAAGGTAGATCTCAAAATGCCACCTCCAAAGCGCAAAGCGTGGGCCACCCATGCACTTTTGGATGGGCGAGGACTCTGTCTTTTGTGACATGATGAACTTCTGCGATGGACAGTCTCAGAGTGCGACGGCGACGTCGCCCGGAGCGACACTCCCGTGTGTTGCGGAAGCCGTGAACGTCTTGGTAGGCAGGTCAGGGCAGTGAGCCCATAACCCTTTTTCAGGAATGCTGTCCAGGCGTGCCCTGAACTGCCTAAGTTCCCACGGCTACTTAGTGCAAAGTGACTTCCGAAGGAAGTGTGTGCTTGGGGTCGCCACAACACCAAGGGAGCAGAATTCTGGCAGAATGCAGATTGCGGAAACTGAGAAAGGCTGGGAATCATGAATGGCTAGATGTTTTGGTGAGATTACATCTGATTCTTATAGTCTGTGATCTGAGCTTTCCAACGCATCCAAGCACGCCCAAAATGGAGCAGTATAGCCCCTGCTACGCCCATCCAAGCAACCCTTGGTGGAGCCACCTTTGACTGCCGCCGACGCGAGTCGTCTCCGACACGAGCCGACAACGGCTCGAAGCGCCTTTCTTTGATTGACAAGTCAAAGGGCGGCTCGCCCTGGTCCAGGGGACCTCCCTGGTTGCTTCATCTAGGGCCTTGGGGTCTATGGAGCCAGTTGGAGCTGAACACGAACCACCGGCGGTGGAGTATCCCGTCACCCCGGACGGGTACCAGATTCCACCCGCCACACCACCCGAACTTTGGGTAGGGCTAACTTTCTGAATTCTGAACCAAATCGAGCAAATGAAAGCTCAAAATCGCATGGCAAAATCCAAGGAGTCCAAATCTGCATTCATATTGAATATCCAACTACTCTCCAGTGGTCGGACCAGGTAAACGGAAAACGACATCCATGGTAGGGGCACTTTTTATCACGAGCATATCATGAGCGTGTAGAGCAAGAACGCGCAGAAGCAGCAGCTGCAACAGAAGCAGCAGCATTGTCAGACCAGCAGCACCAGGAGGCAGGATTGAACAACAGTCAGTTCTCTGCCGGACAAAGTTCAGCCTCTACATCTACCCGGTAGTTGTGCCTGAGAGCAGAGCAGCAGAGAGTAGAGGTTGATGCTCTATTGGAGGTAGCACTAGCAGACCCCATGGAAGATATGTATGAGACACCAGTTCCACCACCAGTAGCACAAGTACAACTGAGCGGCCTGGAGGAGGAAGTGGATAGGTGGAGCAAACTGGAGAAGAAGCATCCTAAGAAAAACATTTTGAAGATTACCAAAAGCTACACAGCCAATTTCCAACATTCTACCTTCTTGGTACGGACGTGTTCTGTGTGCCTGGCACTTCCACTCTTTCTAAACGGCTGTTTTCCTTGGGTAGGCACGTCATCACAGAATTTTGACAATCCTTGGCACATTTGACAGTGGAGAACCTGTTGACCATGAAAAGTTGGATCGACGAGCAAACGCTGCAAGACTTCCCCGTCAGTCGCCATGGCGTCGTGGCTAAGGAACTGAAAGACGAAGAGGGTTGTGTCAGTAAGCTCCACAAGAAGGCGAGGGAGTCGCTGGTTGGAGCAGCGGCAGAAGAGCTGGAAGGACTTAGTCTGTTTGTGAATGATGACGAGGACGAAGACATGGGGGACATGGGACTTGGGAATGAGCATGGGGGAGACGATGATGTGGTAGAGATGTGATGTCATGTGATCCAATTACAGTTTGCCATTCAATTCCATCTCTGAGTTCTTTCCACTTCATGTGATATTTGCATTGCTTTCCTTTCCATTGTACCGTACTGGAAACTTGTGTTGTTTGCATAGCTACAAAATCATTACACATGGATTTCAGCTTCATAATCAGTAATATGGATTTCAGCTTAACAATCAGTGATCCAATTGTAGGGCAGTAACTGAAGCACTTAGGTGTTCCAATTGTATGGCAGTAACTGGCACTGGAATGTAACGCACAAGTGTAGAATCCAATTGTATGAACAACGCTGGAAAACCATAACCGAGGGAAAAAAGACAATGTACTTGAGTTCAAACCACATGCTTTTCCATCTTGCCGTTTAGGTTCTGAGCAAAGAATGAGTTAGGAATGTTACACATTAGTGGAATTGAGAGGATCCGCGGATGCACGGATCCAATGATCCGAGAGTCGTAGGATCCGCGGATCCGGATCCGCAGTCCTGGATTGCCGGAGGCAATCCACCCCGCGGTTCCGGATCTGACTCCAGATCCGTGGATCAGATCCGGTGTGCACCCTTACATCATGACGTGAGGGAGAGCACGAGCAAGAGCGGCGGTGCACTGGTCATCCCTTGTAGTACGGTCCAAGTGACAGCAGACTGGAAGCCTCGCGGGACGCCAGTGTGTCAGGTGGCGCCACCGATGTGGCACTGTCCTCTAGGTGGTGACGTCCGGTGTCCGGGACGGTGGCTACAAATGTAGCTAGGGTGCGGCTGTCAAGGGTGCCGCAGCCACCAATGCTGCTGCTGCAACTGCCGTGGAGGTCAGTTGAGCTAGAACCTGCTGCGTCAGTTGTAGAGAGGCTGGTGCTGTAGCGACGTCAGGTGCTATAGCGGGGATGCTGCGGCTGAAGCCGTTGAAGATACAGCTGCTGCTGTGGGACCCGCCACTGCAGTCGCAGGAGAGCTTGGAACTGTGGCTACTGCCGATCTCAAGCAGTGGCCCAAGAAGTGGCCCCGGCGGTCGCCGGATGTCTGTGATGATGCGGTAAGTGCCACAAAGTTGCACTCGCAAGAACTACTCAGTCCATGGGTCTAGCGTGTGCATGGAAGAAGGTAGCACGGCAGGCACTTGCAGAGCTGAGATGCGCGGTGCTTGCTGCTGCTGTGCAGCACGTGTAGATGTCTAGAGGCGACGTCAACAATGGCGGCGGCGGCAGCGGCGGATGTAAGCAATGCACAGGTAGGACCGTTGCTCTTAGGCTTTCCTCGTGATCGGCTCTGATACCAGTAGGAAGGCATGGATCACGTTGAAGCAAGAGAGCAAGTATAGCATCAAGAGACGTGTATAGCCATGGCGTGAAGAGAGCACTCAAGGTTACAAGCAAGAGTAGCGAGCAACGACTAACGACGGGAACCGAGTCACAACCCAGCGTTGTGTTCCAAGTGGGAGCGAGCTAGGATGCAGCGAGTTTGCTCTCGCTCGCTCCCCTCAGGATCGGTGGTGCGAACCACCACTTGCTGATGGGAATATCTCATCTCTTAGTATCTCCCACAATAGTCTGCAGAAAATATTCTTGATCGAGGACCTGGCTCTGCCTATGCAAAGCATGCAAGCAAGAAATAATGTGTGTGAATGAGAAGTGAGAACATGCAAGCATGGTGAAGCTTGCTGGCCTTTTGGCCAAAGGAGTTGGCCCGTGGGGAGCATATTCTGTCACGAGCGCTCAGCATGGAGCGTTGTCTCTTCTCTGGTCAGTCACCTGCACGGGTGAGGTGGGTGTGCAGCAAGGCCAGAGGTCACCACGTGAAACTGGCACATAAACCAACAGAAATTGTGTCTGGTTCTTGGTCACTAACATCTGTTGTGACCTCTTGTCTCACCACACATGTTCACATACTTGTGTACAGATTTAACGATCATGGCTGCACCTTGGGAGTCAGTGCTCAAGATCGCCATGGTTGTTGGCATCAGTCTCATCATGCAGCCACCAAGCTTCCCAGGGATCCCTCTTGGCATAACCAGCTTACCTTGGTCTTTCTCCTCTTGACTATCTTGCTAGGATGTGATGCATGCCACGCCTCATACATTCTTAATCCTGTTGCCTGCATCATTGTTGTTTGATTGTGAGTGTTTGGAGGAGCTGCATGTGTTCCTGGATGCTAATCCTCAGGGGACCACCGTGTCGGTCTTTGGCCACAGACTGGTGAGAGGTAGGACTCGATTCCCGGGTGGCGGTGCATACTCGCTCGAGCAGTCGCTCGATGCAGATGTGCACTCACAGGTGCTTAGAATCTCACTCCCCCACCCCCTGATACTTGTCGTTTTCTTCTATGGCAAACACATTCACATCCATGGCATGTGTGGCTCGTGGATCTCCCCACTCTCTCTCTTTCTTCATCCCCTTGCAAGATTGAACCTAGCTAACAACTACTGGTATCAGAGCGGTGAGAGAACTCCCTCGTGCTTCACGGTCCATGGGTTGTGGATGGGGAGCAATTTCTCACACCTTTAGATCCAACACGCACAACGGTTCTTTCGCCGTCCATTCCGGGTGCGGCTAAAAGTGCATGCAATTAGTGGAGTTGCTATACTCACTGTAGAACCCTCCACCCTCCTGCATCTCGCTCCGCATTTCTTATTGGTGGCCGTCTCTCGTAACGCTCACTCCATTCCACACCCACAGTACCCACCTTACTGCTTCTCTGTGCTGTGTTTCCTCTTTGTCTTCACATCTGCTTCAAATGCTCCCGCTACTGGTGTGTTTCCCAGCATGCAGCACTTTGTGTTGTGCATCGGCGTCCCTCGCCATTCACGGACCTGGCCTTGGACATTCCTCGCCCATATCACCCACCGCACTACTTCTCCATGATGTGTAGCCCTCTTTGGTTGTGCACCTGCTGCTGATGCTCCTTCTGCCGGTGTCTTATCTAGCACGCAGCACTCCATGCTGTGCATCGACATCTCCCGCCACTCACAGGCCTGGCCTTGGGCATTTTTTACTCGCATCAGCCGCCGCACCACTTCTCCGTGTTACGTAGCCCTCTTCAACATCGGCGTCTACCGCCACTCACGGGCTTAGCCCTGGGCGTTCTTTGCCTGCACCAACAGCCCTACCACTGCTGCTATAGCGCCGGCGGCCGCTGCCTCACCAGCTTGTTCTTGAGCACCAGGCCTATCAGCCACGCAGCTCTACAGGCAGTAATACTTTGCCACTCTGATTCCTCTATAGCTACCGCACCTGCGCCTCTTCTGAGCACCACCCATTTCTCTCGACCCCATGCCATCCGACTACAATCACCGCCACAGCCAGCTCCACTGTTGGGTGCTCGTTTCCCACAACAGTGACTGCAGCATCTCTTTGTACTACGTAGTGCTCTTGGGCTATGTGCAACAGCTGCTCTCTTCGGGTGTTCGGTGTTATGTATCATTGGCTGCCGCTGTAGCGATCCCACTCGCCATGCTGGTTTAACCTCCACTTGACAGACCCCTCGACGACGAGATCAATTCACCACGTAGATCTGCCAGGTTGGTAGCAAGTAAGGGGTGGGAGGAATAGACGGTCTTCGACCTTCCCTCGCCAAGCAACTACTCTGACACACCACGGTGGATGCGTGCACTGGACCCGACCTACTGGCGGAGTAAGCTTGCATGACAGGCTGACGTGGAGGAGCGTGGGATCGATCGCCAGGTCTACATAGCCGACGACCTACCGTCCACATCCTCTCCACCACCAGGTATGCAACCTACAGGTTCCCTTCCTCCTCTAGATTCTGCCCCCACTCCTGGTCCTACAGTTACTGACACTGCAGAAGAATCACTGACGCGTGTGATCCTAGGCAGTGTGCTTGCCCTACCAGTCCACTCGAATCCCATCAGCCTGGCAGGTGATGTACTTGACGCAACAGTTGGTGCAGCCGCCACCTTCTCTGCAACTGCATGGGCCAGCAGAGCTCCAACCCAGACATACGTGGAGAGAGAAGCAGAGGCGCACGCTGAGGAAGCAGCTTTGCTAACTCTTCTGGCCTTTTCCGTTGCCAACATTGCCACACAAGTGTCTATGGCAGCGTCTGCTGCAGCAACAGCTTCAGCCACTGCAGCCGATGCAACATCCAGTGCCGTCGGCTCCATCTGCACCTCCATTACAGCAGCGGTTTTGACCCCTACCGGCAAAGCCCGCAGCCTCACTCACCACGCCACCACCGGCGTCCTCGTCACCTCTGCGGAAGCAGCAGTAGCAGGGATCAGTGTCAATGGACTCCTCTGTCTGATCATTGCTATCTCCATGTGTGTTGCGATGCTTGCATCCTCAGGCGCAGCAGTGATTCCTCCACTCTTCTCCCTTTTCCACGCCGCTAGCTTGGTGAGCACCTCTCACTCCACTCTCTTTGCACCCTATCATCTTCTGTGCAACCTTGAGCATCCCTTAGCACTCTTTGCTTCTCGTCTCTGCTCCCTTGTTGCATCATGCCGGCCCCCAAGGAAACCATCGAGGCCCTTCAGGCTGCACTCAATGAGGCCCAAGTTGTTAGTAAAATGTATGAAGCATTGAGATGATGATATGATGCTGACGTCAGCTGACGTCCTGCTAAAGAGCTTGGGCGCGGTCCGATGGACGAGCGCTGCGGGATGCATGACATGATTGTTACTGGGCGCGGCTCATAAGCACGAGCGCTGAAAGGCAAAACAAGAGGTGCGGAAGCATAATGATAGCAAGGACAGGAATTAATGGTGGCAGTGCAGAGGCGTGGGCTGGAAGGCCACAGCACTGAGGCACGGGCCGGATGAACACGAGGGAAGCAGCGATGACACGCGGGCCGATGAGTAGAGGCAAACACTGAGGCATCGACGTAAGCATACGCGACAATGGAGATGGAGAGCCACAGCGTCCAGGGGCAGGCCAAGCAACAAGCGAGGCCGCAGCACAAAGGAGTGGGCTGAGAAACGAATGAAGAGCGTGGAGGCAGGGCAAAACCCGGGCCTTGCAGAGTAATGATGATGAGCTGAGCAAAGGCAACGATGATAGAGGAAGGCACTGTGCCATGGGAGAGGGCCATTGGACACCATGCGAGTGGGGGCAGGGCCAAAGCCCGGGCCAAGAGAGTTGAGGCAAGCACAACTGATTGACCAACAAGTGGTGACTATCCTACTAAATCAGTTGTGTTTAAGTTGTTAGCTACTGAGCTAACCACCTCCGGCAGAGAAGCCGCGAAACCGAAAAGCTCACAAAGGTTCTTACACCTTCTTCCTTTGCAGGTATGTGTCATGCACCCCAAACTTAATCAGGCATACACTTCACCTTCAAGAGTACTAACGCCTTAGCATTACATCTCAAGAAGAGCTCAAGTCGTCAATACGCAAGAGAGCATCAAGCAAGGGTTGATTGATCAGCATGCAAGACAAGTCCTTTTATAGCTGTCTGTCCAGTCCTAGAACTCAAAAGCACATTCCTAAGAAGTGGCTTGACCCTGCCACATCACCAAGAGACTTGCGCTGTGGGCTTGACACATAAGCATCCTTGTGCCAAGGTGACTGATCAGCCGTGTTGCTTCCCAGAAGCAATGGACTTTCTTTCTTGGAAGCTTCTAAAACAACCAAGATGTGCATGGAGCCAGGATCGAGCTCATGACCTCTCACTTGGCCAAATCAACAAAATGGCCAAGTTAACCACTCACCTACATGGTGTACTCACAGGTCATATCTCACATGAGACAGAGCATAGTTGAGTCACCCTACAACAAATCCAGGGGTCATACCTCCACAAGGGGCAGAGCATTCCTGATCCGTCGTACAA
>SZWC01019908.1:2323-38106 GCA_023375785.1 Penium margaritaceum
GGAACTGGAGCCGGCTCGTCGCCGCTCACCACCTCCCACAAGCCCCTCTCCTCCAAAAGGAGGCGGGTACGGATCTTCCAAAACGTGAAGTTGGCGCGTCCCTCCAGCCTCTCCAAAGGCTGGGCTGCTGTCACAACGCCAGCTGCTGCCATTTTGAGCCTTGGTGATGCTCAGCGCTGCCCTTGGATGGCGGCGCTACCCCTGCTTCTGCTGCTGCTTCTGCCAGAAATCTGTCTGACAGAAAATGGACTGTAGATGCCAGCAGACTGGGAATTTTAAAAAACTGAGCCCACCACTGGAAAATTCAGCTCAAAACCTTTCAGATCGACCCATAAAACAGGGTCATCAACAGGGGATTTCAAAAGATATGCCCTCTTGAAAACAGGGTATGCTTCTGCTCCTACTCCAACTCAGGCCAGCCAGCTTGTAAACGGCGTTTCTCCCAAACGAATCGATGGAATGCAAATATTTTTGCACCAATGGAAAGCTTAGGAAAAATACTACAATTCGCATGTGCCACTTTTTAAATTTGACAAAGAAACGAGAGAGTTATGGTCATCACAAGGCGACAGTCTTACTCATAGAGAAGAGTGTAGCCCTGGCCGACCTCGTTTTGAGCATAACTCTCAATCCGACCGTTGGATCTTCGCGATCTTGGGCTCGTTGGAAAGCTTGTCTTCTGAACTTGAAGATCCAGTGGTCGATTGTGAAATTTGGTGAAGGTTTCACCCCAACCCGTCACTCTCAAAGTGACGGCCTGTGCTGGCTAAATGTGGCAGAACTTGGCTCTGATACCAAATGTTGGAAATGGAGGAGAGAGGGAGCCTTGGAGCAGCGAGCATCTGTGATTGGAAGGGCATCACTTGTGCTGAAGAATGGTTTTTCAATCACTCAAAATGATGGAGTACATATAGAGCTAGAGCTTGGGCAAGTCAGCCCTCTCACAAGCCACACCACTTAGCCATGGAGGCTAAGGCTCACACACTAGAATCCATAATCTCACACAAGGGAGGAAATCAGCCTAGCAATCAGGCTGACCACTCACACACGACCTAGAGAGCTAGAGAATGCTCTCATGGCACACTCCTAGTGGTCACATAACCTACAAACCCATGGAGAATCGCCATGTGTCCATGGCTAGCACACAAGGATCTCACCTCACCTAAAAAGTAAGGAGAGGTACCTTGTCAGAGTGTGCTGACTAGGGTCAGCACACTCTGACAAGGCAATCCTAAGACCAAGGACCTTTTGGATATTTCTCCCATCAGGTCTTGACCCTGGACCTCTTGCCTTTTTCTTTTCTCAGGCTAAGGCATGGAGCCATCACCCAAGTCCACCCAGACATCGACGGTCCATGACCCCTGAAACTTTGAAAATTCATATCTCCCAATCCGACCGTTGGATCGGCCTGAAACTTGGACCGTAGATAATTTGCCACCTGATCTTTGCAATGGTTAAGACGGATTGAAGATCGGAGCAGGCATCTGGAAGTTTCCTGGAACTTGCTCCTGTGGACCTGAAACTGAGCCGGACGGCTCCTTTCCCAACAGCACCACGTCCAACGGCAGCTCCAAGTACCTCCTCACCTTCATCGATGATTACTCTCGGAAGGTGTGGGTGTACTTCCTCAAAACCAAGGGAGAGGTTCTGGAGCGCCTGCAAGAGTTTGTCGCCATGGTGGAGCGATAAACCGGGTGAAAGGTCAAGGCCCTGCGGAGCGACAACGGCGGAGAGTACGAGGGCTACAAGCCGTGGCTTTGGGCACACGACATTGTCCACCAACCTAATATCCCCTACATACCGCAAAGCAACGGCGTGGCCGAGCGCATGAACCAGACCATTCTGGCCATGACGCGAACCATGATGTTTGACTCAAAGCTCGCTCCTCGCTTCAGGGCAGAAGCAGCGCACACTGCATGCTACCTCATCAACCTCATGCCTGCTGTAGCACTACAGAACAAGGGGACACAAAAGGAGCAATGTACAGAATGCATGACGCCGCAAGAGGCGTGGTCGGGAAAGAAGCCGGATGCCTCTCATCTAAAGGTATTCGGCTGCACGGATTGGGCCAAAGTCCAGGACGGGCAAGGAGCGGGGAAGTTGGATGCACGTGCGCGCAAGTGCGTGATGATCGGCTACGAGGCTGCGCACAAGGCGTACAGGCTATAGGACCAGGCAGTAGGGAGAGTCATCACCTCCAGAGATGTGACCTTCGTGGAAGAGTCACACGGCAACGAAGAACTACTGGACCCAGAGAACTCTCCAAAACAGGGAGAGTGGATCGAGCTGCTGGAGGCGGGTAACACACCCCCGCCTAACTGGCGTGGGACGCCAATGGCCGTGACAACGAGGCTGCCAATTCATGGAGAGCGTCCGCTTAGGCTGAAGCGGAGTTGACATCCGACATCGCATCGGAGACATCCGAGGCCTCCTCGGAGGCCAGTGGCTCTTCCCTCCCAACGACCCCTCCTGGGGAAGCACAGCAGCAGCAGCAGCATAAGCAGCCAGCACGAGCACCACTACGGCGTACTGAGCGCCAAGCAAGAGCCTGCAAAGCAGTATGACGGAGTGAAGGCCGAGTGGACTGGCCTGAGCTGGTCGTGCCTTGCGTAGGGAGAGCCGGCTACCATCGCCGAGGCTCTCTCGCGGCCGGATGCCACTAAGTGGAAGGAGGCGATGGAGAGCGAGCTCGCCTCTATCGAATAGAACAGAACATGGGAGCTGGTGGATAGACCACCAAACGCACGAGTGGTGGGCGTGAAATGGGTCTTCTGCATCAAACGCAAGCAAGACAATAGCATCGACAAGTACAAGGCAAGCATCGTCGAAAAGGGATTTTCGCAGAGAGCAGGGTCTGAGTACGACGAGACCTACTCTCCTGTCGCGTCCTTCCCTTCCATCCGCACCTTGCTGGCTGTAGCTACGGCGCACAAAATGGAAATCCACCAGATGGACATCAAGACCGCCTTCCTCTACGGGAAGCTTGACAAGGAGATACTAATGGAGGTGCCCGAGGGTGTCAAGGCAAAACCCGAGCAGGTGTGTCGCCTCATCAAGGCGCTCTACGGGCTGAAACAGGCCCCAAGGATCTGGTACAAGGAGATGGACAGCTTCTCGACTGGCCTAGGCTTCTCGTACTGCCACAACAACCCCAGCGTGTATGTGCATGCGGATGACCAAGGGCTGTTGCTGGTAGCGCTGTACGTGGATGACCTGATTCTGGCCTCCACCTCCATGAAGGCCCTTGAGGCCCTCAAGGAGAAGCTGCATGGGCGGTTTTAGATGAAGGACATGGGCGAGCTCGCGTACTACTTGGGCATCGCCATACATCGCAACCGAGCTGCAGGCACCAACGAGCTCAACCAGACGAAGTACATCTCAAAGGTGCTTCGGCGCTATGGCATGGAAGACGCCAAACCCCTCAGTACTCCTCTCCCCACGAAGTGCAATCACACCTCCGCCCACTCCACCAGCATGGAAGCCGAGCGCCGCGAAATGTAGGATGTGCTGTACCAGTCTGCGGTGGGTAGCATTATGTATATCATGGTTGGCACGCGGCCGGATATCTCCTTTGCTGTGGGGCTAGTCAGTCGGTTCGTGGCCAACCCTGGGCCACTCCACTAGCAGGCCGTGAAGCGTACTCTGCGCTATCTCAACAAGACACGGCACATGGGCCTGCAGTACGGCGGCCTTCAAGGAACAGACCCTTTCCGCCTAAAGAGCTACACCGATGCAGATTTTGGAAGCAACGTGGATGATAGGAAGTCCACCTCGGGCTTTGTGTGCCTTGTGAATAGCAGCGCTGTGTCGTGGGCCAGGTGCAAGCAAGACTGTGTCTCCATCTCAACCGCAGAAGCTGAGTATGTGGCGCTGTCTGAGGTATGCAAGGAGAGGCAGTGGCTACGCAGCTTGCTCGCCGAGATGCACGCACCACAGAAGGAGGCCACGGTCGTCCACGTCGACAACCAGAGCGCGATGCACATCGCATTCAAAGACATCCTCTCCAGGCAGTGTTGGAAATGGAGGAGAGAGGGAGCCTTGGAGCAGCGAGCATGTGTGATTGGAAGGGCATCACTTGTGCTGAAGAATGGTTGTTCAATCACTCAAAATGATGGAGTGCATATAGAGCTAGAGCTTTGGCAAGTCAGCCCTCTCACAAGCCATACCACTTAGCCATGGAGGCTAAGGCTCACACACTAGAATCCATAATCTCACACAAGGGAGGAAATCAGCCTAGCAATCAGGCTGACCACTCACACACGACCTAGAGAGCTAGAGAATGCTCTCATGGCACAGTCCTAGTGGTCAGATAACCCACAAACCCATGGGGAATCGCCATGTGTCCATGGCTAGCACACAAGGATCTCACCTCACCTAAAAAGTAAGGAGAGGTACCTTTATCCTAGTCAGCACACTCTGACAAGGCAATCCTAAGACCAAGGACCTTTTTGGATATTTCTCCCATCAGGTCTTGACCCTGGACCTCTTGCCTTTTTCTTTTCTCAGGCTAAGGCATGGAGCCATCACCCATGCCCACCCAGACATCGACGGTCCATGACCCCNCAATCAGGCTGACCACTCACACACGACCTAGAGAGCTAGAGAATGCTCTCATGGCACACTCCTAGTGGTCACATAACCCACAAACCCATGGAGAATCGCCATGTGTCCATGGCTAGCACACAAGGATCTCACCTCACCTAAAAAGTAAGGAGAGGTACCTTTATCCTAGTCAGCACACTCTGACAAGGCAATCCTAAGACCAAGGACCTTTTTGGATATTTCTCCCATCAGGTCTTGACCCTGGACCTCTTGCCTTTTTCTTTTCTCAGGCTAAGGCATGGAGCCATCACCCATGCCCACCCAGACATCGACGGTCCATGACCCCTGAAACTTCGAAAATTCATATCTCCCAATCCGACTGTTGGATCGGCCTCAAACTTGGACCATAGACATTTTGCCACATGATCTTTCCAATGGTGAAGTCGGATTGGCGATCGGAGCAGGCATCTGGTAGTTTCCTGGAACTTGCTCCTGTGGACCTGAAATTGAGCCGGATGGCTCCCTTTCCAACAGGCAGACCAAGCACATCAACATCCGCTATCACTATACACGCGACCTCGTCGCCAAGGGAGTGGTGGATCTGCAGTATATTGCGACCAAACAGATGCTCGCGGACTTCCTGACGAAGCCGCTAGACGGTGACACGCACATGGCAGGGGCATGGGGCATCGGGATGGTGAGCGCAGCAGACGAGGACTGAACGGGCGACCTACCTCACCGGTGGCCAACATCGCTGGACCCATGGCCGCAGCAGGAATCTAGCCGCAGATGGATGCACGTGCAAGGGAGAGTTTATTATGTTCTGTGTATGCCCCTAGTCCAATCAGCAAAAGATTTATAGTGGGTATGCACTGCGCTAGTAGTGCAAGTCCTCCAACGACATGCAAGAGAGGCTGTGAGAGACAAGGCATGCACTACTCATCCTTGTGGAGTAAGTCCCCTTGGTCTACTCTTGGTAGTCTACCTAGAGCATGCTCCTTATGACAACTTCCTACAGCCTAGTGGGTGAAGGTCCCGTCTCACAAGCGAGAGGTCCGGGGTCGAATCTCGCCCGGACGAAATTTTCTTTGTGACTAAAATGAGCCAGGGAAGCTTCCTAGAAGCCTCTAAGGTCCAAGATGGATCAAACGCCACTCGGCGGTCACAGAGAGTGCCATGTCATCAAAGCTGATGACACTGTCTAGGGTGGACTTGGGGGGAGGCTCCTCCAAGGAGCCACTGGGAGCACTGACCTGACACTATATAAGGCCTGTCGGAGGCCTGTCTTAGGCTGAAGCGGAGTTGACATCCGACATCGCATCGGAGACACCCGAGGCCTCCTCGGAGGCCAGTGGCTCTTCCTTCCCAACGACCCCTCCTCGGGAAGCACAGCAGCAGCAACAGCATAAGCAGCCAGCACCAGCACCACTACGGCGTACTGAGCGCCAAGTAAAGCGTGCAAAGCAGTATGACGGAGTGAAGGCCGAGTGGACTGGCCTGAGCTTGTCGTGCCTTGCGTAGGGAGAGCCGGCTACCATCGCGGAGGCTCTCTCGCGACCGGACGCCGCTAAGCGGAAGGAGGCGATGGAGAGCGAGCTTGCCTCTATCGAATAGAACGGAACATGGGACCTGGTAGACAGACCACCAAATGCACGCGTGGAAGGCGTAAAATAGGTCTTTTGCATCAAACGCAAGCAAGACAATAGCATCGACAAGTACAATGCAAGGATCTTCGCGAAGGGGTTCTCGCAGAGAGCAGGGTCTGAGTACGACGAGACCTGCTCTCCTGTCGCGTCTTTCCCTTCCATCCGCACCTTGTTGGCTGTGGCTACGGCGCACAAAATGGAAATCCACCAGATGGACGTCAAGACCGCCTTCCTCTACGGGAAGCTTGACAAGGAGATACTAATGGAGGTGCCCGAGGGTGTCAAGGCAAAATCCGGGCAGGTGTGTCGCCTCATCAAGGCGCTCTACGGGCTGAAACAGGCCCCAAGGATCTGGTACAAGGAGATGGACAGCTTCATGACTGGCCTAGGCTTCTCGCTGCCACAACGACCCCAGCTTGTATGTTCATGCGGATGACCAGGGGCTGTTGCTGGTAGCGCTGTACGTGGATGACCTGATTCTGGCCTCCACCTCCATAAAGGCCCTCGAGGCCCTCAAGGAGAAGCTGCATGGGCAGTTTTAGATGAAGGACATCGGCGAGCTCGCGTAGTATTTGGGCATCACCATATATCACAACCGAGCTGCAGGGACCATCGGGCTCAACTAGACGAAGTACATCTCAAAGGTGCTTCGGCGATATGACATGGAAGACGCCAAACCCCTCAGCACTCCTCTCCCCACGAAGTGCAATCACACCTCCGCCCACTCCCCTAGCATGGAAGCCGAGCGCCGTGAAATGTAAGATGTGCTGTACCAGTCTGCGGTGGGTAGCATCATGTATGTCATGGTTGGCACGCGGCCGGATATCTCCTTTGCTGTGGGGCTAGTCAGTCGGTTCGTGGCCAACGTTGGGCCACTCCACTAGCAGGCTGTGAAGCGTACTCTGCGCTATCTCAACAAGACACGGCACATGGGCCTCCAGTACAACGGCCTTCAAGGAACAGACCCTTTGCGCCTGAAGAGCTACACCGACGCAGATTTTGGAAGTAACGTGGATGGTAGGAAGTCCACGTCGGGCTTTGTGTGCCTTCTGAATGACGGCGATGTGTCGTGGGCCAGGTGTAAGCAAGACTGTGTCTCCATCTCAACCGCAGAAGCTGAGTACGGGGTGCTGTCTGAGGTATGCAAGGAGAGGTAGTGGCTACGCAGCTTGCTCGCTAAGATGCACGCACCACAGAAGGAGGCCACGGTCGTCCACGTCGACAACCAGAGCGCGATGCACATCGCATTCAAGGACATCCTCTCCACGCAGACCAAGCACATCATCATCCGCTATCACTATACGCGCGACCTCGTTGCCAAGGGAGTGGTGGATCTGTATTACATCGCGACAAAACAGATGCTCGCGGACTTCCTGACGAAGCCGCTAGACGGTGACACGCACATGGCAGGGGCATGGGGCATCAGGATGGTGAGCGCAGCAGACGAGGACTGAACGGGCGACCTACCTCACCGGTGGCCAACATCGCTGGACCCATGGCCGCAGCAGGAATCTAGCCGCAGATGGATGCACGTGCAAGGGAGAGTTTATTATGTTCTGTGTATGCCCCTAGTCCAATCAGTGGAAGATTTATAGTGGGTATGCACTGCGCTAGTAGTGCAAGTCCTCCAACGACATGCAAGAGAGGCTGTGAGAGACAAGGCATGCACTACTCATCCTTGTGGAGTAAGTCCCCTTGGTCTACTCTTGGTAGTCTACCTAGTGCATGCTCCTTATGACAACTTCCTACAGCCTAGTGGGTGAAGGTGCCGTCTCACAAGCGAGAGGTCCGGAGTCGAATCTCGCCCGGACCAAATTCTCTTTGTGACTAAAAAGAGCAAAGGAAGCTTCCTAGAAGCCTCTAAGGTCCAAGATGGATCAAGCGCCACTCGGCGGTCACAGAGGGTGCCATGTCATCAAAGCTGATGACACTGTCTAGGGTGGACTTGGGGGGAGGCCCCTCCAAGGAGCCACTGGGAGCACTGACCAGAGACTATATAAGGCCTGTCATTTTCATGTCATTATATATCATCTCTTACTCTTGAGACTTTTGAGAAAACTAATCCCTTGTTGGCTACCAAGAAAGAGGGTAAAGAACTAGTGCAAGTGCACACTTTGGTGTGTAGCTTTGCCAGTTGGGTGAGAGTTTGGAACACTCTCCGCCCACGGTTGGGACAAGCTAAGTGAACCTTTCAGTGTGGAAATACCACTCAGTGGCTGATCTCTACCTTGGTTGAAATACCAAGGGCGGTCGGCGGTTTTCCTGTCAGCGCCGTTTACTCTAGACCGTGGCCAACTATGGAGTAACAAGTGGGTCATCAAATGAGCCACTACTCGCCAAGGCTAGCGGCTGGCTCTAGGAGTATAAGAACCCGTCAGTTGTATGTCATTGAGTACAGTTCTTATCTTTGAGACTCCTAATAGAGTTGTCCACCAATGGCAGACACTAAAGAAGCATTGGTTGGTCGAAGTCCTAGGATTTTGCTCGTGCAAAAGTGACGAGGTGCTAAGGACACAGTACAAGGAAGTGATTCATATGAAGTGCTCGATGTAGAACCTTGGCTGTGAGGATGATATCATCTCTTGGTTGCAATACCAAGAGCGGTTGGCGGGAACCATTGTCTCGAAATCCGTTTTTTAGATCGTCGCCTTAGGTAGGTTGACATAGGATTATGGGCCTAAAGTGACTAGTTGTAAGATACGCTTAACACTCTCTCGCCCTCTCTGTCTTACAGCACGCATCAGCTCCATCAGCTCCATCGACTTCATCTGTTCAATCAGCTCCAACAATGGATGCTTGCACTTAGCGAACAAGGGCCAAGGATAAGCTCTGCCCTTGGAGGTATGACCCTTGGGCCTCAACTAGGATAAGCTTTGTCCTTGGAGGCACGACCCTGGGTTCACAAGTGTACGTTCTTCTCTGTTCGCAGGTAATGAATGGCTAAGGGGCTAGCGATGGATGTGTACTTTCTAAACCTACATCAGCCTACATCGGCCTCAACGAAGCAGAGAAGCAGAGATGCAGTATGACGACTCCCGTGACGCTCACTCTCGACCAAGTCAACGCTGGGATATCAAAGTTCATAGAGTTTGGTTTTCCCTTATAAAAACGGAAATTTGAGGTTTTCATGAGGGTGCGTGGCTACTTGAAGATGTTCATTAGAGAAGAGAATGAACTTCCAAAAACAGATCCTGGATATGAAGCGTGGAGTATAAAAAATGACATGGCGCTTGCGATTCTTGTGAAATCAGTGCATGAGTCACAACATGTCCATCTCCAAGGTATCACGCTTGCATCAAAGGCTTATGAGAAACTTGCTCGTGTACACCAATCAAGGGCTCTCACAAATCACCTCTTCATCCTTCAAAAGCTGATTTCAATGACAGTGAGTGAAGGAGAGTCAATTCCGGACTTCCTGTTGTAGTTTGAAGGACTGCTAGAGCAAATGACCTAAATGAACTGGGAAATCAACACCAACATGCAGGCCATGATCCTCCTCATGGCACTACCTGCAAGCTGGGGTCCTCAGATCACCGAATTTGGCGGTAGGAAGGAGGAGGATTTGATGTATGAGGTAGTGTCCGAATATGTGCGTAACGAGGCCATGCGTGACAGCGGTATTGAGGCTAACAATTCAGCCTATGCTCCATAGTACGCTGGTCGTGGCAACAATTCCTCTTCTGCTTAAAGTAGTAGCAAAAGCGGTGGCAGTGGAGGAAAAGGCAGTAGTGACGGTGGAAAGAGTGAAAAGTGTCCTAGGAAGTGCCATAACTATGGCAAGCCTGGGCATTGGGCACGGGTGTTTAATGCTCCTAAGAAGGAAGACAAAGATCATGGTAGTAGATATGAGGGCAAAGGAAAGGGTAAAAAAGGAGTTGACAAACATGATGGCTGAGAGGGTTTCGGTAGGCAAGAGACCGGTATTCCTCAAGCGTGGAGCCTACGAGACCGACACCGGCACGAACCACCACTCTTCAAGGGAGAAGGATAGGTTCATCTCCATTGTGGACTCACAATGTCGCTTTAGGTGTGCCAACGACAGCCTTGTCCATGCGCAAGGTGAGGGAGATAAATTGATCTGCATCAACATGAACGATGCTGAAAAAAACTTGAAGCTAGTGAATGTCGTGTATATGCCGTCTTTTACGGCAAACCTCTTGTCAGTGTCCAACATCATGGACCACTACATGACGATCGTCTTCAGAGAAGAGGAGGCCGAGATTGTCAAGACAAGGACATCAAGATGTCCTATCCCAAAGAGATTCTTGTCGTACAACCCAAGAGTTGATGGGCTCTATGTGCAACAGACCAAATCCCTTGAGAGTACAAATGAGGGATATGCGGCGATTGGAGAGCCCAAGTCTCCGAAGCCTGATATTGCACCACAAGCCATCACCATGGCGGCCACATCCACCGACACAGATGCTTAGCTGTTACACACGCGATTTTGGCCATGTAGCCGACAGGACACTATAAGCTATACAATAGCATGAAGTGCTTCATGGAATGGAGGGATGCAAGGCCAAGGATGAGGGAAAGTGCAAGAAGTTGTGTGAGCCATGCCTCCAAGGCAAGGTAACAAGAAAGCCCTTAGAGCGTAATGGGCAACGTGCAATAGCAATCTTGGACCTGATTCATTGTGATGTGTGCGGACCATTTCGCACCCCTTCAAACGGCTACAACAAGTATTTCTTGACCTTCATCGATGACCACAGTCACAAGATGTGGATCTACTTCCTTGAGACAAAGGGAGAGGTCAAGTAGAAGGTCCAAGAGTTTTTCACGATGGTAGAGCAGCACATAAACAAGAAGGTCAAGGTACTGTGTACGGACAACAGTGGTGGGTACGAGGCATGTAAAGGCTGGTTGAGCCAACACGGCATCAACCACGTGACCACAACACCTTACACCCCCCAAAGTAATGGTGTTGCCGAGCGGATGAACCAGACTATCCTCGGCATGACACAAAGCATGCTCTTCGACGCCAAACTCCCACCTCGTTTCTGGGCTGAAGCTGCAAGAACTGCTTGTTACCTTGTGAATCTCATTCCGGCAGCTGCACTTGGAAGGTGTTGTTAGAAGCACCAAGAGAAGCAGCTCAGGACGCCACAGGAGGCTTGGTCAGTGAAGAAGCGAGATGCCTCATACTTGAGGGTCTTTGTTGTACTCCCTGGGCAAAGGTCCAAGGAAGAGAAGGAAGTCGTAAGCTGGATGCACGCGCTCGTAAGTGTGTAATGGTTGGATACGATACTGCACACAAGGCGTACAGGCTGTGGAACCAAGGGACTGGAAAGCTCATTAGGAGCCGAGATCTTGAGTTTGATGAAAAGATGCTTGGCAAGGGAAAATCGCTGGATCATGCCCATGCTCCCAAATCAGGAGAGTTGGTTGTGTTGCTCGAGTCAGGTGATGACGCACCTGAGAATTGGAAGATTGTACCAAGGAAGGATGATACTATAGGGAGAGTGGCTGTGAAGGCCAATGTAGCGACAAACTTTGATACTGAATCTGAATCGTCCGAGGCCTCAGAGTCAAACTATGAGGCTGGTGAATCTTCCTCAAACAACGGATCACTCGGCAGCGTAGGAGCAACACAAGCAACTAAGCCTTGAAGTACCACCTGCAACGTTCTGACGTAGTACGTGTCACAAGAAACCTCCGCCAAAATACGATGCTAAGAGTGCAAAATGGACCCGACTCAGCAGGTCATGCTTGGCTAAGGGAGAGCCTATGACCGTAACGGAGGCTATGAACATGCTGGATGAGGCCAAATGGATAACGAACTCGCATCCATTGAAGAGAATGCAACATGGTTTCTGGTGGACATGCCCCCAAACGCGTACGTCGTGTGGTCAAAGTGAGTACTGTAGAAAAATTCAAGCACGATGATACTATCGACAAGTACAAGGCAAGAGTTATGGCGAAGGGGTTTTCCTAGCGTGTACGCTCAGAGTACGAGGAGAGCTTTGCACGTGTCATCACCTTTGCTTCCATTAGATCTATGTTGGGTATCGGTACTCCAAAATATCTGGAGGTCTACCAGATGGATGTCAAGACAGCTTTCCTGTACGGGAACCTAGACAAAGAAGTGCTGATGGAAGTACCCGAGGGAGAGAAAGCTCCAAAAAGCAAGGTGTGCAAACTGGTCAATGCACAATACGGGCTGAAACAGGCCCCAAGGATGTAGTACCAAGAGATGGATGGCTTCATGGCCGGGCTCACCTTCACCCATTGCCAGAATGACCCTAGTGTCTATGTGCGAGAGGATGAGTAAGGCTTGATGTTGGTTGCACTATACGTGGATGACCTGATCATCTGCTCGTCATCGGTCGAGCTGTTTAACAAGTCGAAGAAAGATCTCAACAATAGATTCAAAATGAAGGACACGGGTCCGCTCGAGTTCTAGCTCAGGATAGCCGTCCACCGCAATCCAGCAGCAGGAACCATCAAGTTGAACAAGATCAAGTACATCATAGACGTCCTCAAGCACTACAACTCTTGGGAAAGGAACCATCCGGCTCACTTGCAGGTCCACAAGAGCAAGTTCCAGGAAAGTACCAGATGCCTGCTTCGATTCTCAATCCAACTTTGCCATTCAAAAGATCAGGTGGAAAAATGTCTACGATCCAAGTTTGAGGCCATCCAATGGTCGGATTGGGAGATATGAATTTTCAAAGTTTTCGGGGTCATCGACTACCGATATCCGGATCACCATGGGCGATGGCTCCATGCCTTAGCCTGAGAAAAGAAAAAGGCAAGAGGTCTAGGGTCAAGACCAGATGGGAGAAGTATCCAAAAAGGTCCTAGATTCTTGAGTTGCCTTATCAGAGTGTACTGACTAGGAAAAAGGTACCTCTCCTCACTTTTTAGGTGACGTGAGATCCTTGTGTGCTAGCCATGGACACATGGCAATTCTCCATGGGATTGTGGGTTATGTGACCACTAGGAGTGTGCCATGAAGGTATTCTCTAGCTCTCTAGGTCGTGTGTAAGTCGTCAGCCTGATTGCAAAGCTCATTTCCTCCCTTGTGTGAGATTATGGACTCTAGTGTGTGAGTCTTAGGCTCCATAGCTAAGGGGTATGGCTTGTGAGAGGGCTGACTTGCCCAACCTCTAGCTCTATATGTACTCCATAATTTTGAGTGATTCAACAACCATTCTTCAGCACAAGTGATGCCCTTCCAGTCCCACATGCTTGCTACCCCAAGGCTCCCTCTCTCCTCCAGTTCCAACATTTGGTATCAGAGCCAAGTTCTGCCAGTTTCAGCCAGCACAGGCCGTTACTTTGAAAGTGACTGGTTAGGGTCAAACATTGACCAAAAAGGACAATCGACCACTAGATCTTCAAGATTGCAAGACAAGCTTTCGAACGAGCCCAAAATCGCAAAGCTCCAACGGTCAGATTGAGAGTTATGCTCAAAACGAGGTCGGCCAGGGCTACACTCTTCTCTATGAGTAAGACTATCGCCTTGTGATGACCATAACTCTCTCTTTTCTTTATCAAATTTAAAACGTGGTACATGCTAATTGTAGTATTTTTCCTAAGCTTTCCATTGGTGCAAAACGTTTTGCATTCCATTTATTCGTTTGGGAGAAACGCCATTTACAAGCTGGCTGATCTGAGTTGGAATAGGAGCAGAAGCATACCTTGTTTTCAAGAGGGCATATCCTTCAAAATCCCCTATTGATGACCCTGTTTTATGGGTCAGTCTGAAACTTTTTGAGCTGAATTTTCTAGTGGTGGGCTTTATTTTTCCAAAATTCCAGTCTTTTAGTATTTATAGTCCATTTTCTCTCAGACAGATTTTTGGCAGAAGCAGCAGCAGAAGCAAGGGTAGTGCTGCCATCCCAGGGCAGGCTGAGCATCACCAAGGCTCCAAAATGGCAGCATCTGGCGTTCGGACAACAGCTGAGCCTTTGGAGAGGCTAGAGGGATGCGTCAACTTCACGTTTTGGAAGATCCGTACCCGCCTCCTTTTCGAGGAGAGGGGCTTGTGGGAGGTGGTGAGCGGCGACGAACCGGCTCCAGTTCCACAGGCAAAAGGCATCACCGAAGCGCAGTTGGTGGCGGGGAAGACGCCAAAAAAGGGTGCAGCTGATGCGGGTTCTTCTGCAACTGTACGAGCGGCATATGAGGAGTGGAAGAAGAAGGACAGGTAGGCCTAGAGGTTGCTTGTCAACACCATCTCGAACCCGCAACTTGAGTACGTGAGTGACAAGGCTACTGCAAAGGAGGGATAGGACACGTTGTGCAAGAAGTATGAGAGTAAGGATCCTGAATTCCTTATGCCTTTAGAGGAAAAGATGATGGCGCTGAAAATGTAGGGTGGAGAAGGGATGGAGACGTAGCTGGACAGGTCAAAGGAGTTGGCAAAGTAGCTGAGAGCGCCCGGCAACCCTGTGGAAGAGACGCGCTTCTGTCACTCCGCACCTGGCTACGGCCTACAGTAAACGGTGCCGACAGGCAAACCGCCGACCGCCCTTGGTATTTCAACCAAGGTAGAGATCACCCCCGGAGTGGTGTTTCCACACTGAAAGGCTCAGTTAACTTGTCCCAATTGTGGCCGAAGAGTGTTTTAAACTCTCACCGAACTGGCAATGCTATACACCAAAGTGTGCACTTGCACTTGTTCTTTACCCTTTTTCTTAATGGCTAACAAGGGACTACTTTTCTCCCAAGTCTCAAGAGTAAGAGATGATATGTAATCACATGCAAATGACAGGCCTTATATAGTCTCTAGTCAATGCTCCCAGTGGCTCCTTGGAGGGGCCTCTCCCCAAGGCCACCCAGGACAGTGTCATTAGCTTTGATGACATGGCACCCTCTGTGACCGCCAAGTGGTGCTTGATCCACCTTGGACCTTAGAGGCTTCTAGGAAGTTTCCTTGGCCCTTTTTTGTCACAAAGAAAACTTCGTCCAGGCAGGATTCGACCCCAGACCTCTCGCTTGTGAGACGGCGCCTTCACCCACTAGGCTATAGGAAGTTGTCCTAAGGAGCATACACCAGGTAGACTACCAAGAGGAGACTAAGGGGATTTACTCCACAAGGATGAGTAGTGCATGCCTTGTCTCTCTCAGCCTCTCTTGCATGTCGTTGGGGGACTTGCGCTACAAGCACAGAACATACCAAGTCTAAATCTTCCGCTGATTGGACTAGGGATGTAGACAGAAAATAATAAACTCTCCCTTGCGCTTGCGTCTATCTATGGCTAGATTCCTGCTACGGCCATGGGCCCAGCGATCTCGGCCACTTGTGAAATAGGTTGCCCGTTCAGCCCTTGTATGCTGCGCTCACCATCCCGATGCCACGTGCCCCTGCCATGTGCGGGTCACTGTCCAGCGGCTTTGTCAGGAAGTCCGCGAGCATCTCCTTAGTCGCGATGTACTGCAGATCTACCATTCCCTTGGCGACGAGGTCGCGCATATGGTGATAGCGAATGTCGATGTGGTTGGTCCGCCTGAAGAGGGTATCCTTGAACGCGATGTCCATCGTGTTCTGGTTATCGAGGTGGACGACCGTGGTCTCCTTCTGTGGTGTGTGCATGTCAGCGAGCAAGCTGCGTAGCCACTACGTCTCCTTGCACACCTCTGACAGCGCCACGTACTCAGCTTCTGCGGTTGAGATGGAGACACAGTCTTGCTTGCGGCTGGCCCACGACATAGCGCCGCCATTCACAAGGCACACTAAGCCCGAGGTGGACTTCCTATCATCCGCGTTGCCTCCAAAATCTGCGTCGGTAGTGCAAAATACGCTTCACGTCCTGCCAGTGGAGTGGCCCGGGGTTGGCCACGAACCGACTGACTAGCCCCACAGCAAAGGAGATATCCGGCCGCGTGCTAACCATGGCATACACGATGCTACCCACTGCAGACTGGTATGACTCATCTTGCATTTTGCGGCGCTCAGCTTCCGTGCGGGGAGAGTGGGCGGAGGTGACATTGCACTTTGTGGGGAGAGGAGTGCTGAGGGGTTTGGCGTCTTCCATGCCATAGCGCCGAAGAACCTTTGAGATGTACTTTGTCTGGTTGAGCTCGATGGTGCCTGTAGCCCGGTTGCGATATATGGCGATGCCCAAGTAATACGCGAGCTCGCCCATGTCCTTCATCTGAAATCGCCCATGCAGCTTCTCCTTAAGGGACTCGAGGGCCTTCATGGAGGTGGAGGCCAGAATCAGGTCATCCACGTACAGCGCTACCAGCACCAGCCCCTGGTCATCCGCACGCAAATACACGCTGGGGTCGTTGTGGCAGTGCAAGAAGCCTAGGCCAGTCATGAAGCTGTCCGTCTCCTTGTACCAGATCCTTGGGGCCTGTTTCAGCCCGTAGAGCGCCTTGATGAGGCGACACACCTGCCCGGATTCTGCCTTGACACCCTCAGGCACCTCCATTAGTATCTCCTTGTCAAGCTTCCCGTAGAGGAAGGCGGTCTTGACGTCCATCTGGTGGATTTCCATGTTATGCGCTGTAGCCACAGCCAGCAAGGTGTGGATGGAAGGGAAAGACTTGACAGGAGAGTAGGTCTCGTTGTACTTAGACCCTGCTCTCTGCGAGAACCCCTTCGCGACAATCCTTGCCTTGTACTTATCGATGCTATTGTCTTGCTTGTGTTTGATGCATAAGACCCATTTCACGCCCACCACGCATGCGTTTGGTGGTCTGTCCACCAGTTCCCATGTTCCGTTCTATTCGATGGAGGCGAGCTCGCTCTCCATCGCCTCCTTCCAGTTAGTGGCATCCGGCCGTGAGAGAGCTTTGGCGATGGTAGCCGGCTCTTCCTGCGCAAGGCACGACCAGCTTACGCCAGTCCACTCAGCCTTTCCTCCGTCGTATTGCTTTGCCGGCTTTACTTGGTGCTTAGTGCGCCGCAGTGGTGCTGGTGCTGGCTGCTTATGCTACTGTTGCTGCTGTGCTTCCCTACAGGATTCGCTGGGAGGGAAGAGCCAATGGCCTCCGAGGAGGCCTCGGATGTCTCTGACGTGATGTCAGATGTCAACTCCGCTTCAGCCTAAGCGGACGCTCTCCATGAATTGGCAGCCTCGTTGTCACGGCCACTGGCGTCCCACACCAGTTAGGTGGGGGTGTGTCACCCGCCTCCAGCAGCTCGATCCACTCTCCCTATTTTGGAGAGTTCTTTGGGTCCAGTAGTTCTTCGTTGCCATGTGACTCTTCCTCGAAGGTCACATCTCTGGAGGTAATGACTCTCCCTACTGCCTGGTCCCATAGCCTGTACGCCTTGTGCGCGGCCTCGTAGCCGATCATCACGCACTTGCGCGCACGTGCATCCAACTTCCTTGCTCCTTGCCTGTCCTGGACTTTGGCCCAAGTCGTGCAGCCGAATGCCTTTAGGTGAGAGGCATCCGCCTTCTTTCCCGACCACGCCTCCTGTGGCATCATGCGTTCTGCACTTTGCTCTTTTTCTGTCCCCTTGCTACGCAGTGCTGCAGCAGGCATGAGGTTGATGAGGTAGCATGCAGTGCGTGTTGCTTCCGCCGAGAAGCGAGGAGGGAGCTTTGAGTCGAACAGTATGGTTCGCGTCATGGCCAGAATGGTCTGGTTCATGCGCTCGGCCATGCCGTTGCTTTGCGATGTGTAGGGGGTAGTAAGTTGGTGGACAATGCCGTGTGCCCGAAGCCACGGGTTGCACCTTTCGTACTCTCCGTCGTTGTCGCCCCGCATGCCTTGACCTTCCGCCCGGTTTGTCGCTCCACCATGGCGACAAACTCTTCCAGGCGCTCCAGCATCTCTTCCTTGGTTTTGAGGAAGTATACGCACATCTTCCGAGAGTAATCGTCGATGAAGGTGAGAAGGTACTTGGAGCCGCCGTTGGATGTGGTGCGCATGGGGCCACACACGTCGCTGTGGACGAGGTCGAGTATGCCCTCTGCTCTACGACCATTTTTGGAGAAGCCTTTCCACTTTGTCTTGCCTTGCAGGCAAGCCTCACACCTAGTGTTGCATCCACCCTTCAGCTCACACCCCTCCAGCCCGCGTACAAGCTTCTACTCCTGCATGACCTGCAGGGTGCTGTCGGCCACGTTCCCAAGGCCTTGGTGCCACAGCTTCGTAGTTGCTGCTCCCGCGTCTTTAGCCGCCACAGCAGGCGGCATGGATGGTGTCTTGGCGTCCGACGATGGTGCAGCTTCCGCTCCTGCCTCCGCCATCCCAACATACCCTTCCACTCTCTTCGTCTNAGCTTCTACTCCTGCATGACCTGCAGGGTGCTGTCGGCCACGTTCCCAAGGCCTTGGTGCCACAGCTTCGTAGTTGCTGCTCCCGCGTCTTTAGCCGCCACAGCAGGCGGCATGGATGGTGTCTTGGCGTTCGACGATGGTGCAGCTTCCGCTCCTGCCTCCGCCATCCCAACATACCCTTCCACTCTCTTCGTCTGCAGAATGCAATGCAGGTAATTGTCACGTCCTCGTTCTTGAGGATGACAACTTCCTTCTGTGTGAACACCACTATCATCGCGTGATCCATAATCCGCGAGACGGAGAGGATGTTCGCGGTGAAAGTTGGCATGTAGACGACGTTTTGTAGCCGCAACTCCTTGTTGGTTGCGTTGAGTCGCGTGTGTACGACCTTCTCTCCCTCACCAGCCACGTATTCGATCCCTCACCAGCCACGTACTCGATGCCGTCGGCTTTTAGGACGACACCTGCAGCTGCTATAGTGGATTCTCTCTCAAGCTTCTCCCACAACTTCAGCCAGGCCACGGGTTTGTCTTTGGTACCCCACTCAGGCCCGAAGCCTTTGTACAGTTGCACGCTATGAGGCTTCTATCCAGCCGGGGGCGGTGGGTCACAGTCGAGGCCCACGACGTCCCGACACGTGGGCGGCAGATATGGGCACTTCTCCACATTGTGGTTATCACCACTGAAGTGGTCGCGGATGCGGTCACACGTGCCAGATTTGATGGTGCCACATGCACCACACCTCCACCCAGCCTTCTTTGCTTTTTTCGGGACGAGCTCGCAGTGTTTACTCAGCTCCTTGGTGAGGTGATCTCCGTTGTACGCACGTTTCTTTGCCGGATTCCACTTGGATGCGTCGAAGGTTTCGGTCAGGCCAGAGGAGGGGTTGGGTGGCTGGACAATGTTGGTTGCAGAAGAGGCTCCTCGTGAGGGCTGACACGATGACCGAGAGAGGTGCGTCGCCATTCTGGTGCGACGCTAAGCGTCTCACCAGACAGCGACGAGAAGGGTACCTCGTTACTGGCACTATGTCCTTAAAGGACGTGTTGTGCCTAACCCGACCGGAAGGGCTGCGGTGCGAGGGGCATGACCCATACACCAAACCGCATACGTTCACGTGCAAGATATTGCATGTATCCGTGCAATCGATGGTTACATGCACCTCGTACATATCGACGGTATCCATAGATACGATGTTTGTTTAACGGAAATGTGTAAACGAACCAACCTTTCCTGTCATACGAGCAAACTCTTCCTCTTTGAAAGAAAATTACCGTTTTTTGTTTATCAACGACTAACATTTGTCATAGCAGCAAAGAAGGGATTGTAGAAAGACAAAAAGAGGAATCTTTCACTTGATGGTTGCGGCGTTGTACATGTCAACCTATTCAGCTGGCATGCCATTCGCGGACTACTCAATCACCTAAATGATGAGGTTCCATATCAACCAATGGGTGTCCTCTCTTTGCTGACCTGTACATTACATGCATGCATGAACATCTACTATCATGCCTTACTTTGCTACAGTACATGATGTGTTGTTATCCATGAAAGTAGGCTTTCGACCGTGGAGTATCGAGGCCGAACGTGATTTTCTGATATGTACAAAAATGCCCACTTCAAAAGTGGTCGTTGATAAGACCTCCAGAACATCCGGTTTTGCCCGTCCCGGGTCGTATATGGGCCCTACAATGCCAGGATGCCACAACGATATTGCTCGTTATGGCGTTGTCGTTGTAGAGCCCCTACAACGAACCACGAGGACAACACTCCCATCAGCTGGTGCAGCAAGCAGCAGGTGGTTGTGGCCACCTCAAACACGGAAGCTAAGTATGTCTCTTTCAGGTTCGGAGCCAAGGAAGCAATTTAGCTTCAACGTCTCATAGCGGAGATGAGTGGGAGTGCAGCACTTCCACTTCGTGTGCGCGTCGACAACTAGAGCGCACTCGCACTTGCAAAGAATCCTTGGCACCATGCATGCACCAAGCACATTAACATCGTATATCACTTCATCAGGCACATGGTGTAGGAGGGTGCTATCAAGCTCCAGTTTACTCCAACCAGCAAGCAAGTCGCTGACTTTTGTACAAAGCCAGTGACCCGTGAGAAGCAGCAGTTCTACATGAAGGCATGTGGACTCAGCCCACTGACTACGGCAAAGTGGGAGATTGTTGGGAAAGGAGCCATCCGGCTCAGTTTGACGTCCGGAGGCGCAAGTTCCAAGAAACTACCAGATGCCTATTGGATCAAAGCAAGCATCTGGTAGTTTCCTGGAAATTGTTCCTCTGGACCTGAAACTGAGTCGGATGGCTCCTTTCCCAATAGTCTCCCGCTTTGCCGCAACGAGAGTGGGCTGAGTTCACATGCCTTCATGCATAACTGCTACTTCTCACGGGTCACTAGCTTGGTGCAGAAATCAACGACCTGCTTGTTGGTTGGAGTAAACTCCAGCTGGATAGCACCCTCCTACACAATGTGCCTGATGAAGTGATATACGATGTCAATTTGCTTGGTGCACGCATGGTGCTAAGGATTCTTGGTGAATGCGATTGCGCTCTGGTTGTCGACGTGCACAAGAATTGGTACTGCTGCACTCTCGCTCATCTCCGCCATGAGACGTTGAAGCCAACCTCCTTCCTTGCCTCTAAAACTGGAGAGATGTACTCAGCTTCCATGCTTGAGGTGGCCACGACCACTTGTCTTTTGCTCCACCAGGTTTTGGCCCCACAATTCATGAGGAACACATGTCCAAAGATGCACTTGCGGTCCTCAGAGTTTGAAGCCCAATCTGCATCTATATAGCCGATGATATTGTTGTTGTTGCTGTTGTAGGTGATGCCGATGTTGATGGTTCCAGCAAGGTAGCAGAAGATCCGCTTCACTACCTTCTGGTGCTCAAGTCCGGGATTAGCCATGTGCTGGCTCACAGCTCTCACAGCTTGTGCGAGGTCCATTCTGGTTTCCACCATCAAGTACATGAGACTGCCAACGACCCTCTGGTACTTCTGCCGCTCAGCTGCCTCCGCTTCTCCATTGAAGCTCACGAGGTACTTCCGCGTCTCCAGCAGCGTGCCGATGGGTTTAGCCTCTGCCATGCCGAACCGCTGTAAGACATCCTTGATGTAGCGACTCTGTTGTAACAAGAGAGCGTGATTTGCGGTCATGCGTGATCTAGATACCAAGGAAGTATGATGCCTCTCCAAGATCAAACATCTGGAAGCGCTCTTGCATGGCCTCCTTGAACTCCTGAAGTCCAAACATGCTGTTGGAAAGGAGGAGCATGTCATCCACATACACCATGATGATGAGTACCTCATGACCATGCAGCTAGCAATAGACGCTATGGTCACACTCGTTGCGCTCAAACCCCATGCACTATAGCGCCGCATCTGATTTCTGGTTCCAAGCATGCGATGCTTGCTTGAGGCCGTAAAACGACTTCTGCAGCTCGCAAACCAGGTGCTCTTGGCCATCAATGACGAATCCCTCCGGCTGCTCCGTGTAGATTTCCTTCTCCAAGTCACCATTCAATAATGCTATCTCGATATCCATGTGGTGAATCTCGAAGTCCTCAGCTGGTGCATAAGAAAGGAATGTGTGCACAAAGGCAAACATTGCAACAAGAGCAAAGGTTCTCTGTAGTCGAAGCCTTTTTGCTGCGAGGAGCCTTTGGTAACCAGCATGGCTTTGTACTTTTTGGGGCTGCCATTTGCGCCCCTCATCTTCTTGAACACCCACTTGCACATGATTACCTTGCGTCATGGTGGACAGTCAGCTCCCACGTACCGTTATTGAGCTGCGAATGTATCTCCTGTTGCACAGCTTGCGCCCAATCTGCTGCATCTGGTGCGGCCATGGCCTCCTTGTAGGACGTTGGCTCGTCTGAATGTGCTGCACCTGCGACATTCATCTGATCTGGATTTTGCAACATCTAGAATTGCCCGCGGTCACCAGGCTTGTAGCGCACCCTAAGAGGGTACCTACGAACTGGTGGTGGAGCGTTAGCAGGTGGCTGGCGTGGTACTGCTAGGACAACTGCTGCTGCTGATAATGGTGCATCTTCTTCCGCTACTCTTGCCAACGAGGCCGCTGTATATGGGGGAGTAGAGTGGTTCTCCCACTGTGACAGTAGAGGAAGGGTTAGGAGAGACGGGGTTAGGGAGAATATCTGCTGCCACTACGTCGTCAGCTGCCCATTTTGCTGCCTCTTTATAGATGATGTTGGTGTGGATGACATTCCTTTTGTTGAAAACGACATCCCTGGAGATGACGACGTGGCCAGTATCCCTCTCGTAGAGGTGATACACCTTACTTGCTACGTCATAGCCAATCATCAACATTAGTGCGCTCTTTGGGTCCCATTTTTGTCGCTTCCCCTTGGGTACGTGCAAGTACGCCAAGCTGCCAAACGCACGAAGATGACCTACGCTCGGCTTCTTGTCAAACCACGTCTCGTACGGTGTCATATGCTCTAATGCCTTGGTGGGACTTCAAGTCTTGATGTACACCGCAGAACTCACTACTTCAGGCCAAAAGTCATAGGTGAGCCAAGCCGCGTGAAGCATGGAGCGCGCTGACTCAACGATGGTGAGGTTGGCGCATTCTACTACGTCGTTCTGCTACAGCGAGTATGGCGCGGTCTGCTGTAACTTGATGCTTGCCGCTGCAAGGTTATCCTCGAATTCTTTACTCATGAACTCTCTGCCACGGTCGCTACGCAGCACCTTGATCTTCTTTCCACTCTAGTTCTCCACCATTGCCTTGAACTCCTTGAACCTGTCAAAGCACAAGTCCTTGGAGGTAAGGAAGTACACAGCAGTGTAACGGTTGTAATCATAAATGAAAGTGAGAAAAAACCTAGAGCCTCCAAAGCTCTGGGTCGGTATCACGGCACACAAGCCTGTGTGGACCAGCTTCAACACCTCCTTTGTGCGTTTCCCTGCTCAAGAGAACGCCTTGCGATGCTGCTTCCCATCAAAACAGCCGATGCACAACTACTGCTCAAAGTGGTGAGCAGCTGCATAAACCATCCCCTCAACATACACCACCCAATGATCTCCACAATCCCAATCCCCTGAGCATACACCACCCAAACCAAAAGATCCTAAATTCTTCGATTGCCTTGTCAGAGTGTGCTAACTAGGAAAAGGGTACCTCTCCTTACTTTTTAGGTGAGGTGAGATCCTTGTGTACTAGCCATGGACACATGGCGATTCTACATAGGATTGTGGGTGATGTGACCACTAGGATTGTGCCATGAGAGCATTTTCTAGCTCTCTAGGTCGTGTGTGAGTGGTCAGCCTGATTGCTAGGCTGATTTCCTCTCTTGTGTGAGATTATGGACTCTAGTGTGTGAGCGTTAGCATCCATGGCTAAGTGGTGTGGCTTGTGAGAGGGCTGACTTGCCCAAGCTCTAGCTCTGCATGTACTCCATCATTTTGAATGATTCAACAACCATTATGTAGCACAAGTGATGTCCTTTTAGTCTTACATACTTGCTGCTCCAAGGCTCCCTCTCTCCTCATGTTCCAACACTTCGTATCAGAGCCAAGTTCTGCCATTTTCAGCCAGCACAGGCGGTTAATTTCAGAGTGATGGTTTAGGGTGAAGTCGCCACTTAATTTGACAATCAATCACAGGATTTTCAAGTTCAAAAGGCAAGCTTTCCAACGAGTCCAAAATCGCAAAGATCCCACGATCAGATTGAGAGTTATGCCCTTAATGAGGTCGGCCAGGGCTACACTCTTCTCTTTGAGTGTGACTGTCGCCTTGTGATGACAATAACTCTTTCATTTCTTTGTCAAATTTAAACAATAGCACAGACGAATAGAAGTATTTTTCCTAAGAATTCCATTGGTGTAAAAATCTTTGCACTCCATGAGTACGTTTGGGAGAAACGACGTTTACAAGCTGGCTCATGTGAGCTGGAGTAGGAGAAGCAACATACCCTGTTTTCAAAGGGCATATCTATGTAAATCATTCATTGATGACCCTGATTTATGGATCAATCTCAACTTATTGGAGGTGACGTTTCCAGTGGTGGGCTTAGTTTTTCCAAATTCCCAGTCTTCTGGCTTCTACACTCGATTTTCCATCACACAGATTTCTTGCAGAAGCAGCAGCAGAAGCAGGGATAGCGCCGCAATTGAAGGGCAGCATAGAGCATCACCAAAGCTCAAAATGGCAGCAGCAGGCAAGGTAACAACAGCTCAGCCCTTGGAGAGGCTGGAAGGATGCGCAAACTTCATGTTATGGAAGATCTGTACCAGCCTCCTTTTGGAGGAGAAGGGCTTGTGGGAGGTGGTGAGCGGCGACAAGCGCGCTCTGCCTCCACAGGCAAAAGGCATCACCGCAGCAGAAGTGGTGGCGGGGAAGATGCCAAAAAAAGATGTGGCAGATGCAAATTCATCTACAAGTGCAGCACTGATGCCGCTGCAACACTTGAGGAGTGGAAGAAGGACGGGCAAGCCTATAGGCTACTTGTCAACACCATCTTCAATCTGCATCTTCCGTACGTGAGTGACAAGGCTACTGCAAAAGAGGGATGGGACACATTTTGCAAGAAGTATGAGAGCAAGGATCCTGTATTCCTCATGCTCTTGGAGGAGAAGGTAATGGCGTTGAAAATGTAGGGTGGCGCAGGGATGGAGGCATACTTGGATGGGGCGAAGGAGCTGGCAAAGCAGTTGAAAGCGGTCGGCAACCCTGTGGAAAACAGGAGCTTTATCCTCCTCTTGCTAAGGGGACTCCCAACGAGCTATGACACAGTACAACAGACGTTGGATTACCAGCCGACTCTTGACTTGGACTTCATCTCCATGCACCTGGTACAGGTAGAACTGCGTCGCAATGCAGCAAAGCGCAATAGCGGCAACATCAACAATGAAGCAGCTTTCATGGCCATGGGCTCACGCAACCAACAACAGCAGCAGTCTGGGCAGCAAAGAGGCAAGAAGAAGAGCAAGCGCCACTATTGCCAGAAAGAGTGGCACTCTAAGAAAGAGTGCTTCAATTTTAAGAAGGACCAGAAGGAGCAGCAGCAGCAACAACAAAAGCAGCAATCTCCACAGTAATAGTAGCAGTAGTCACAGCAACGTCAACAGCAATAATAGCGGCAGTAAAACCAAAGCAACATGCGCCACTTTGGCAACATGAACGTGGCCACAGAGGTGCGTGACTGCCTCTTCATGGCAAAGTCTGACATGTCACAGAAGGAAAAGGCGGATCTGGCGTGGTACAAGGACTCATGGTTTACCAAGAGTTTGATGCACCAGAAGGAGTGGTTTACGCGGCTGCTCTCCATTCCCCCCGGACCGATTGCTTTGGGTGATGATTGGGTGGTGTATGCTTAGGGGATTGAGATTGTGGATATGTGGTTGGAAACCCTGCGTGGCATTGAAGTAGGAGTGTTCGATGGCGTGCTGTTCATACCTAATGCTCCGTTCAATCTTCTCTTAGTGTCCTCTCTCACCAATACAGGTTTGCGAGCTGTCTTTGATGACGACAATGGTTACATCCTCGACAAGGAAACGGGAGAGGAGTTTGCCAGGTCGGTGCAGGAAGGCGACATGTACCACTTCTTGGGGATGACCAAGATCTTGCGCAAGCAAAATCTTGCAGCAATGGTGCAAGCCATGGATTGCGCAATCTGGCATGCACGCTACGGCAACATCGACATGCGCGCCTTGCAGCAACTTCAAACAAAGTAGATGGTGTGTGACTTGCCCACCATCTCTAACTTTGAGCAGTAGTTGTGCATTGGCTGTTTGGAGGGGAAGCAACATCATGTGGCGTTCTCTCGAACAGGGGAGCGTGCGAAGGAGGTACTGGAGCTGGTCTACACAGACTTGTTTGGCCCGATGTAGATCCAGAGCTTTGGAGGCTCTAGGTATTCTCTCACCTTCATTGATGATTTCAGCCATTACACTGTTATGTATTTCCTTTCCTCCAAGGAGTTTAAGGTAATGATGGAGAACCAGACTTGCGAGAAGATCAAGCGGGGTCGTAGCGGAGAGTGCCTAAGCAAAGAGTTCCAGGACTACCTCACAGAAGCAGGCATCAAGACGCAACGGACCGTGCCATAGTCGCCGCAGCACGATGGCGTAGCAGAACGCGCCAACCGCACCATCGTTGAGTCGGCGCGCTCCATGCTACGTGCGGCTCGGGTGACCTACAACTTTTGGGCTGAAGTAATGAGCACTACAGTTTACATCAAGATCCGCGGTCCAACCAAGGCCTTGGAGCAAATGACACCGTGCGAGGCATGGTTCAGCAAGAAGCCGAGCGTGGGTCATCTTTGTGCATTTGGCAACTTGGCGTACATGCACCTGCCGAAGGAGAAGCAGCAAAAATTGGATGCGAAGAGCGCACTGATGCTAACGATCGACTACGACGTGGCAAGCAAGGCATATCGTCTCTACGAGAGGGATACTAGCCACATCATCATCTCCAGGGATGTCATTTTCAACGAAACTAACGTCATCGGCACCAACATCATCTGCAAAGAGGCAGCAAAACTAGGAGCTGATGAAGTTGTAGGATCAGAAATTCTCCCTGACCCTGTCTCTTGTGAACCTTCCTCTACTGTGACAGTGGGAGAACCACTCTATTCTCCCATGTCAAATGTAGCAGATACAACGGCCTCGTCAGCAGAAGCAAAGGAAGGAGATGCAGCATCACCAGCACCAGTAGTTGTACCTACGGCACCGCGCGAGCCGCTTGCTAACATCCCGGCACTAGGTCGTTAGTACCCTCTCAGGGTGCGCTACAAGCGTGGTGAGCGCGGACATTTTTGGATGTTGCCAAAACCATTTCAGATGAATTCTGCAGTTGCAGCAGACTGTGATGAGCCGACTTCATACAAGGAGGCCATGGCTGCACCATGTACTGTAGAGTGGGCGCAAACTGAGCAGCAAGAGATATAGTTCTAGCTTGACAACGGTACATAGGAGCTGACTGAGCGTCCACCTGGACGCAAGGTAATAAAGTGCAAGTGGGTGTTGAAGAAGAAGAGGGGCGCAAATGAGAACCTCGAAAAGTACAAGGCGAGGCGTGTCACCAAGGGCTACTCGCATCAGGAAGGCATCGACTACATGGAAACCTTTGCTCCTGTTGCAAATGTTGCCTCTGTGCACACGATCCTTTCGTATGCAGCAGCGACTTCGAGATTCACCATATGGATGTCAAGACGACATTCTTTAACGGTGACTTGGAGGAGGAAATCTACATGGAGCAGCCAGAGGGATTCGTCATGGATGGCCAAGAGCACCTTGTCTATAAGCTGCAGAAGTCCATGTACGGCCCCAAGCAAGTGTCGCGTGCTTGGAACCAGAAATTAGATGCGGCACTGCATTGCATGGGCTTTGAGCACAGTGACTGTGACTAGAACATCGACATCACCTACAACAGAAACGACAACAACATCATCGGCTGCACAGACGCACATTGGGCTTCAAACCCTGAGGACCGCAAGTCCATGTGTGGACATGTGTTCCTCATGAATGGTGGGGCCATCAGCTGGTGAAACAAGTAGCAAGTCTTCGTGGCCTCCTCAAGGAGGGAAGGTGAGTAAGTCTCTCTCAGCGTCAAAGCCAAGGAAGCAGTTTGGCTTCAACGTCCCATGGCGTAGATGAGTGGGAGTACACCAATACCAGTTCCTGTGCGCGTTGTCAACCAGAGCGCAATTGCACTCGCCACGAAATTTGAGCACCATGCAGGCACCAAGCACATTGACATCGCATATCACTTCATCAGGCACATGGTGCAAGAGGGTGCTATCAAGCTCGAGTTTACTCCTACCAGCAAGCAGGTCGCTTATTTCTGTATGAAGTCAGTTACCCATGAGAAGTAGTAGTTTTTGCATAAAGGCATGTGGACTCAGCCCACTCTGACTACGGCAAGGTCACAGATTGTTGGGAAAGGAGTCATCCGGCTCAGCTTCAGGTTCACATGAGCAAGTTCCAGGCAACTACCAAATGCCTGCTGAGATCGTCCATTTGATTTGACCATTGGAGCGATCTGGTGGCAAAATGCCTACGGTCCAAGTTTCAACCAGATCTAATGGTCCGATTAGGAGATATGAATTCTCGACGTTCCCAGGGTCATCGATCGCTAATATCTGGGTGACCATGGGCAATAGCTCCATGCCCTAGCCTGAAAAAGGAAAAAAGGCAAGAGGTCCAGGGACAAGACCTGATGGGAGAAGTATCCAAAAAAGGTCCTAGATTCATGGGTTCCCTTGTTAGAGTATGCTGACTAGGAAAAAGGTATCTCCTTACTTTTTAGGTGAGGTGAGATCCTTGTGTGCTAGCCATGGACACATAGCGAATCTCCATGGGATTGTGGGTTATGTGACCACAAAGAGTGTGCCATGAGAGCATTTTGTAGTTCTCTAGGTCGTGTGTGAGAAGTCAGCGTGACTGCTAGGCTGATTTCCTCTCTTGTGTGAGATTATGGACTCTAGCGTGTGAGCCTTAACCTCCATAGCTAAGTGGTGTTGCTTGTGAGAGGGCTGACTTGCCCAAGCTCAAGTTGTATATATACTCCATCATTTTGAGTCATTCAACAACCATTCTTCAGCAAAAGTGATGCACTTTCAGTCCCACATGTTTACTGCTCCAAAGCTCCCTCTCTCCTCCAGTTACAACACTTGGTATGAGAGCTAGGTTCTGCCACTTTCAGCCAGCACAGGCCGTCACTTTGAGAGTGATGAGTTAGGGTGAAATCTTCCCCAAATTTGACAATCGACCACAAGATCTTCAAGATCAAAAGACAAGCTTTCCAACGAGCCCTCAATCGCGACAATCCAATGGTCAGATTGAGAGTTACGCTCAAAACGAGGTCGGCCAGGGCTACACTCTTCTCTTTGAGTAAGACTGTCGCCTTGTGATGACTATTAGTCTCTTATTTCTTTGTCAAATTAAAACGTAGCACATGCAAATTGAGGTATTTTTCCTTAGCTTTCCATTGGTACAAACATGTTTGCATTCCTTTGGAACGTTTGAGAGAAACGCCGTTTACAAGTTGGCTGGTGTGAACTGGAATAGGAGCAACAGCATACCTTATTTTCAAAAGGGCATACCTCTACAAATGCCCCATTGATGACCCTGTTTTATGGGTCGATCTGAAAGGTTTTGAGCTGAAGTTTCCAGAAGTGGACTCAGTTTTTCTAAATTCACAATCTGCAAGCCTCTAAAGTGCATTTTATTTCAGACTGATTTCTGGCAAAAGTAGTAGTAGAACCAGGGGTAGCGTCGCCAATCAAGGGTAGCGTTGAGCATCACCAAATACTCAAAATGGCAGCAGGAGGCATGGTATCAATAGCCCAGCCCTTGGAGAGGCTGGAAGGATGCACCAACTTCACGTTTTGGAAGATTTGTACCCGCCTCCTTTTGGAGGAGAGGAGCTTGTGCGAGGTAGTCAGCGGCGACGAGTGCGCTCTGCCTCCATACGCAAAAGGCATCAACGCAGCGCAAGTGGTGGTGGGGAAGACGCCGCAAAAAGATGAAGCAGATGCAAGTTCATCTACAACAGCAACAGCAGCATATGAGTAGTGGAAGAAGAAGGACATGCAGGCCTACAGGCTCCTTTTCAACACCATCTCCAACTTGCATCTTCAGTACGTGAGTGGCAAGGCTAGTGCAAAAGAGGGGTGTAATATATTGTACAATAAGTATGAGATCCTGATTTCCTTATGCTTTTGGAGGAGAATATGATGGCTTTGAAAGTGCAGTGTGGCGAAGGGATAGAGGCGTACTTCGACAGGAGAAAACAGCTGGCAAAGCAGCTGAAAGCGGGCACCCCTGTGAAAGACATGCGCTTTGTCCTCCTCTTGCTGAGGAGACTTCCAACGAGCTGTAACACGGTGCGAGAGACGGAGTGCCAGCCGACTCTTGACCTGTACTTCATCTACATGCACCTAGTATAGGTAGAACTGTGTCGGAATACAGAAAGTGCAAGGCGGGAGCAACAGCAGTAAAGCAGCTTTTTTCACTATGGGTTCACGCAACTACCAGCAAGAGTGGTCCGGGTAGCTGAGAGGCAAGAAGATGGGCAAGTGTAACTATTTGTTGGGAAAGGACCCATCCGGCTCAGTTTCAGGTCCACAGGAGCAAGTTCCAGGAAACTACCAGATGCCTGCTCCGATCGTCAATCCGACTTCACCATTGGAAACATCAGGTGGCAAAATTTCTACAGTCCAAGTTTGAGGCCAATCCAATGGTCGGATTGGAAGATATGATTTTTTGTAGTTTCCGGGGTAATCGACCGTCGATATCCGGGTGACCATGGGCGATGGCTCCATGCCTTAGCCTGAGAAAAGAAAAAGACAAGAGGTCCAGGGTCAAGACCTGATGGGAGAAATATCCAAAAAGGTCCTTGGTCTTAGGATTACCTTGTCAGAGTGTGCTGACTAAGATAAAGGTACCTCTCCTTACTTTTTAGGTGAGGTGAGATCCTTGTGTGCTAGCCATGGACACATGGCGATTCTCCATGGATTTGTGGGTTATGTGACCACTAGGAGTGTGCCATGAGAGCATTCTCTAGCTCTCTAGGTCGTGTGTGAGTGGTCAGCCTGATTGCTAGGCTAATTTCCTCCCTTGTGTGTGATTATGGACTCTAGTGTGTGAGCCTTAGCCTCCATGGCTAAGTGGTGTGGCTTGTGAGAGGGCTGACTTGCCCAAGCTCTAGCACTATATGTACTCCATCATTTTGAGTGAGTGAACAAGCATTCTTCAGCACAATTCATGCCCTTCCAATCACACATGCTCGCTGCTCCAAGGCTCCCTCTCTCCTCAAGTTCCAACATTTGGTACCAGAGCCAAGTTCTGCCACATTCAGCCAGCACAGGCCGTCACTTTGAGTGTGACGGGTTGGGGTCAAACCTTCACCAGAATTGACAATCAACCACTGGATCGTCAAGCTCAAGAGACAAGATTTTTAACGAGCCCAAGATCGCAAAGATCCAACACTCGGATTGAGAGTTATGCTCAAAACGAGGTCGACCAGGGCTACACTCTTCTCTATGAGTAAGACTGTCGCCTTATGATGACCATAACTCTCTCGTTTCTTTGTCATATTTAAAACGTGGCACATGAGAATTGTAGTATTTTTCCAAGGAGGTGCGCGACCGCCAAGGAGGTGCGCGACCGCCTCTTCATGGCGAAGTCTGACATGTCGCAGAAGGAAAAGGCGGATCTGGCGTCGTACAAGGACTCGGGATGTCCCAAGAGTCTGACGCACCACAAGGAGTGGTTCACGCAGCTGCTCTCCATTCCCCCCCGTCCGATTGCTTTGGGTGATGATCGGTTGGTGTATGCTGAGGGGATTGGGATTGTGGAGATGTGGTTGGAGACCCCGCGTGGCATTGAAGTGGGAGTATTCCATGGCGTGCTGTATGTGCCTGATGCTGCGTTCCACCTTATCTCGGTGTCCTCTCTCACCAACACAGGACTGCGCGTCGTTTTTGACGATGATTATGGCTACATCCTCAACAAGGAAACAGGAGAGGAGTTGGCCAAGTCGGTGAAGGAGGGCGACATGTACCGCATGCTGGGGGTGACCAAGATCCCGCGTGAGCAGAGTCTTGCAGCAGTGGTGCAGGCGACAGATGGCGAGATCTGGCATGCGCGCTACGGCCATATCGGCATGCGCGCCTTGCAGCAGCTTCAAGCAAAGCAGATGGTGCGTGACCTGCCTACCATCTCTAACTTTGAGCAGCAGTTATGTATCGGCTGTTTGGAGGGGAAGCAGCATCACGAGGCGTTCTCTAGAGCAGGGGAGCGTGCAAAAGAGGTATTGGAGCTGGTCCACACGGACTTGTGCGGACCGATGTAGACTCAGAGCTTTGGAGGCTCTAGGTATTTTCTCACCTTCATTGATGATTTCAGCCGTTACACTGCTGTGTACTTCCTTTCCTCCAAGGACCAGTGCTTTGACAGGTTCAAGGAGTTCAAGGCCATGGTGGAGAACAAATCTGGCAAGAAGATCAAGGCGTTGCGCAGCGACCGCGGTGGAGAGTACTTGAGCAAGGAATTCTAGGACTACCTCGCAGCAGCTGGCATCAAGGCGCAGCGTACCGCGCCGTACTCGCCGCAGTAGAATGGTGTAGCAGAACGCGCCAACCGTACCATTGTGGAGTCGGCGCGCTCCATGCTGCACGCGGCTCGGCTGACCTACAACTTTTGGGCTGAAGCCGTGAGCACTGCGGTCTACATCAAAAACCGCAGTCCGACTAAGGTGCTTGAGCAGATGACGCCGTACGAGGCGTGGTTCTGCAAGAAGCCGAGCGTAGGTTATCTTCGCGCGTTTGGCAGCTTGGCGCACATACACGTGCCAAAGGAGAAGCGGCAAAAGTGGGATGCGAAGAGTGCACAGATGCTAATGATTGGCTACAACGTGACAAGCAAGGCGTATCGCCTCTACGAGAGGGATACAGGCCACGTCATCATCTCCAGGGATGTTGTCTTCAACGAGAGTAACGTCATCGGCACCAACATCGTGTGTGAAGAGGCAGCAGAACCAGGAGCTGACGAGACAGTGGGAGTAGAAATTCTTCCTGACCCAGTTTCTCACGATCCTTCCTCTACTGTGACAGTGGGAGAATCACTCTACTCTCCCATGTCTGATGTTGCAGATACAGCAGCCTCATCGGCACAAGCAAAGGAGGGAGATGTAGCACCACCAGCAGCAGTAGTTGTGCCAGCAGCACTGCGCCAGGTGGCCGCTAACGCTCCAGAACCAGTTCGCAGGTACCCTCTTAGGGTGCGTTACAAGCCTGGTGAGCGCGGCCATTTCTGGATGCTACAGAAACCAGAACAGATGACCGTCGCAGTTGCAGCAGATTGAGATGAGCCAACATCATACAAGGAGGCATGGCTGCACTGGATGCAGCAGATTGGGCGCAAGCCGTGCAGCAGGAGATACAGTCTGTTGGAACTTGAGGAGAGAGGGAGCCTTGGAGCAGCAAGCATGTGTGATTGGAAGGGCATCACTTGTGCTGAAGAATGGTTGTTCAATCACTCAAAATGATGGAGTACATATAGAGCTAGAGCTTGGGCAAGTCAGGCCTCTCACAAGCCACACCACTTAGCCATGGAGGCTAAGGCTCACACACTAGAGTCCATAATCTCACACAAGGGAGGAAATCAGCCTAGCAATCAGGCTGACCACTCACACACGACCTAGAGAGCTAGAGAATGCTCTCATGGCACACTCCTAGTGGTCACATAACCCACAAACCCATGGAGAATCGCCATGTGTCCATGGCTAGCACACAAGGATCTCACCTCACCTAAAAAGTAAGGAGAGGTACCTTTATCCTAGTCAGCACACTCTGACAAGGCAATCCTAAGACCAAGGACCNAAGAATGGTTGTTCAATCACTCAAAATGATGGAGTACATATAGAGCTAGAGCTTGGGCAAGTCAGCCCTCTCACAAGCCACACCACTTAGCCATGGAGGCTAAGGCTCACACACTAGAGTCCATAATCTCACACAAGGGAGGAAATCAGCCTAGCAATCAGGCTGACCACTCACACACGACCTAGAGAGCTAGAGAATGCTCTCATGGCACACTCCTAGTGGTCACATAACCCACAAACCCATGGAGAATCGCCATGTGTCCATGGCTAGCACACAAGGATCTCACCTCACCTAAAAAGTAAGGAGAGGTACCTTTATCCTAGTCAGCACACTCTGACAAGGCAATCCTAAGACCAAGGACCTTTTTGGATGTTTCTCCCATCAGGTCTTGACCCTGGACCTCTTGCCTTTTTCTTTTCTCAGGCTAAGGCATGGAGCCATCACCCATGCCCATCCAGACATCGACGGTCCATGACCCCCGAAACCTCGAAAATTCATATCTCCCAATCCGACCGTTGGATCGGCCTCAAACTTGGACCGTAGACATTTTTCCACCTGATCTTTCCAATGGTGGAGTCGGATCGGCGATCGGAGCAGGCATCTGGTACTTTCCTGGAACTTGCTCCTATGGACCTGAAACTGAGCCAGATGGCTCCTTTCCTATCAATCTCCCACTTTAACGCAGTCAGAGTGGGCTGAGTCCACATGCCTTTATGCAGAACTGCTACTTCTCACGGGTCACTGGCTTGGTGCAGAAATCAGCGACCTGCTTGCTGGTTGGAGTAAACTCCAGCTTGATAGCACCCTCCTGCACCATGTGCCTAATGAAATGATATGCGATATCAATGTGCTTGGTGCGTGCATGGTGCTCAGGATTCTTGGCGAGTGCGATTGCGCTCTGGTTGTGGACGTGCACAGGAACTGGAACTGCTGCACTCCCACTCATCTCTGCCATGAGACGTTGGAGCCAAACTGCTTCCTTGGCTCCAAAGCTGAGAGATACGTACTCAGCTTCTGTNACCAGCTGATGGCTCCACCATTCATGAGGAACACATGTCCAGAGATGGACTTGCGGTCCTCAGGGTTTGAAGCCCAATCTGCGTCTGTGTAGCCGATGATCCTGTTGTCATTGCCGTTGTAGGTGATGCCGATGTTGATGGTTCCCGCAAAGTAGCGGAAGATCCGCTTCACTGCCTTCTGGTGCTCCGGTCTGGGATTAGCCATGTGCTGGCTCACAGCGCTCACAGCCTGTGCAAGGTCCGGCCTGGTTGCCACCATCAGGTACATGAGACTGCCGACGGTGCTCTGGTACTTCTGCCGCTCAGCTGCATTTGCTTCTCCATTGAAGCTCATGAGGTACTGCCGCGTCTCCAGTGGCGTGCCGATGGCTTTTGCCTCTGCAATGCCGAACCGCTGCAAAACATCCTTGATGTAGCGGCTCTGCTGCAGCGAGAGAGAGCGTGAGTTGCGGTCACGCGTGATCTGGATACCAAGGAAGTATGATGCCTCCCCGAGATCAGACATCTGGAAGCGCTCCTGCATGGCTTCCTTGAACTCCTGTAGTGCAGACATGTTGTTGGAAAGGAGGAGCATGTCATCCACATAGACAATGATGATGAGGATCTCAAGCTCATGCTGCCAGCAATATACGCTGTACTCACAATCGCTGCGCTCAAACCCCATGCACAGCAACGCCGTATCCAACTTCTGGTTCCAAGCACGCGACGCTTGCTTGAGGCCGTACAACGACTTCTCCAGCTTGCAGACGAGGTGCTCCTGGCCATCCATGACGAACCCCTCTGGCTGCTCCATGTAGATCTCCTCCTCCAAGTCACCATTCAAGAATGCCGTCTTGACATCCATGTGGTGAACCTCGAAGTCCTCAGCTCCTGCATAAGAGAGGAGCGTGCGCACAGAGACAAACTTTGCTACAGGGGCAAAAGTTTCTGTGTAGTCGATGCCCTCCTGCTGCGAGTAGCCCTTGGCGACCAGCCTCGCCTTGTACTTTTCCAGGTTACCATCTGCTCCCCGCTTCTTCTTGAA
>SZWC01019908.1:38282-51219 GCA_023375785.1 Penium margaritaceum
AGGTGCTCCTGGCCATCCATGACGAACCCCTCTGGCTGCTCCATGTAGATCTCCTCCTCCAAGTCACCATTCAAGAATGCCGTCTTGACATCCATGTGGTGAACCTCGAAGTCCTCAGCTCCTGCATAAGAGAGGAGCGTGCGCACAGAGACAAACTTTGCTACAGGGGCAAAAGTTTCTGTGTAGTCGATGCCCTCCTGCTGCGAGTAGCCCTTGGCGACCAGCCTCGCCTTGTACTTTTGCAGGTTACCATCTGCTCCCCGCTTCTTCTTGAACACCCACTTGTACTTGATCACCTTACGTCCTGGTGGACGCTCAGTCAGCTCCCACGTGCCGTTGTCCAGTTGCGACTGTATCTCCTGCTGCACGGCTTGCGCCCAATCTGCTGCATCCGGTGCAGCCATGGCCTCCTTGTATGATGTTGGCTCATCTGAATCTGGCTCAACTGCGACGTTCATCTGTTCTGGTTTCTGCAGCATCCAGAAATGGCCGCGCTCACCAGGCTTGTAACGCACCCTATGAGGGTACCTGCGACCTGGTGCTGGAGCGTTAACGGGCGGCTGGCGCGCTGCTGCTGGCACAACTGCTGCTGCTGGTGGTGCTATATCTCCCTCCTCTGCTTTTGCCGATGAGGCTGCTGTATCTGCAACATCAGACATGGGAGAGTAGAGTGATTCTCCCACTGTCACAATAGAGGAAGGATCGGGAGAAACTGGGTCAGGAAGAATTTTTACTCCCACTGTCTCGTCAGCTGCTGGTTCTGCTGCCTCTTCATACACGATGTTGGTGCCGATGATGTTACTCTCGTTGAAGACGACATCCCTGGAGATGATGACGTGGCCTGTATCCTTCTCGTAGAGCCGATACGCCTTGCTTGCCATGTCGTAGCCAATCATCAGCATCTGTGCAGTCTTCGCATCCCACTTTTGCCGCTTCTCCTTTGGCAGGTGCATGTGCGCCAAGTTGCCAAACGCGCGAAGATGACCTACACTCGGCTTCTTGCCGAACCACGCCTCGTACGGCGTCATTTTCTCCAGCGCCTTAGTTGGACTGCGGTTCTTGATGTAGACAGCAGTACTCACGGCTTCAGCCCAAAAGTCGTATGTCAGCCGAGCCGCGTGCAGCATGGAGCGTGCCGACTCCACAATGGTACGGTTGGCGCGTTCTGCTACACCGTTCTGCTGCGGTGAGTACGCCGCGGTACGCCGCGCCTTGATGCCAGCTGCTGTGAGGTAGTCCTGGAATTCCTTGCTCAGGTACTCTCCACTGCGGTCGCTGCGCAACGCCTTGATCTTCTTGCCAGATTGGTTCTCCATCATGGCCTTGAACTCCTTGAACCTGTCAAAGCACTGGTCCTTGGAGGAAAGGAAGTACACAGCAGTGTAACGGCTGAAATCATCAATGAAGGTGAGAAAATACCTAGAGCCTCCAAAGCTCTGGGTCTGTATCGGTCCGCACAAGTCCGTGTGGACCAGCTCCAACACCTATTTTGCATGCTCCCCTGCTCCAGAGAACGCCTCGTGATGTTGCTTCCCCTCCAAACAGCCGATACATAACTGCTGCTCAAAGTTAGAGATGGTAGGCAGGTCACGCACCATCTGCTTTGCTTGAAGCTGCTGCAAAGCGCGCATGCCGATGTGGCCGTAGGGTGCATGCCAGATCTCACCATCTGTCGCCTACACCACTGCTGCAAGACTCTGCTCACGCGGGATCTTGGTTGCCCCCAGCAGGCGATACATGTCGCCCTCCTTCACCAACTTGGCCAACTCCTCTCTTGTTTCCTTGTTGAGGATCTAGCCATAGTCATCATCAAAGACAACGCGCAGTCCTGTGTTGGTGAGAGAGTACACTGAGAGAAGGTTGAACGCAGCATCAGGCACATAAAGTACGCCATGGAAAACTCCCACTTCAATGCCACGCGGGGTCTCCAACCACATCTCTACAATCCCAATCCCCTCAGCATACACCACTCGATCATCACCCAAAGCAATCGGCCGAGGAGGAATGGAGAGCAGCTGCGTGAACCACTCCTTGTGGTGCGTCAGACTCTTGGTACACCCCGAGTCCTTGTACCACGCCAGATCCGCCTTTTCCTTCTGCGACATGTCAGACTTTGCCATGAAGAGGCGGTCGCGCACCTCCTTGGCGACGTTCATGTTGCCAAAATGGCGCACGCTAGTCTGGTTCTGCTGCTGCTGCTGTTGCTGTGGAGATTGCTGCTTTTGCTGCTGCTGCTGCTGCTCCTTTAGGTCCCTCTTAAACTTGAAGCACTCTTTCTTGTAGTGCCCCTCTTTCTGGCAATAGTGGCACTTGCCCTTCTTCTTGCCTCTCTGCTGCCCGGACTGCTGCTGCTGCTGGTTGCGTGAGCCCATGGCCATGACGGCTGTTTCACTGCTACTGCTGCCGCCATTGCGCTTTGCTGCATTGCGACGCAGTTCCACCTAAACCAAGTGCGTGCAGATGAAGTCAAGGTCAAGAGTCGGCTGGCACTCCAACGTCTCTCGCACTGTATCGTAGCTGGTTGGGAGTCCCCTCAGCAAGAGGAGAATGAACCGCCTCTTCCACAGGATTACCAGCCGCTCTAAACTGTTTCGCCAGCTCCTTTGCCCTGTCCAGATACGCCTCCATCCCTTCACCACCCTGCATTTTCAGCGCCATCATCTTTTCCTCCAAAAGCATGAGGAATGCAGGATCCTTGCTCTCATACTTCTTGCACAACGTGTCCCATCCCTCCTTTGCAGTAGCCTTGTCACTCACGTACTGAAGATACGGGTTGGAGATGGTGTTGACAAGCAACCTGTACGCCTGCCTGTCCTTCTTCTTCCACTCCTCATACGCCGCTGGTACAAATTCAGAAGAACGTGCATCAGCTGCACCCTTTTGCGGCGTCTTCCCCGCCACCACCTGCGCTGCGGTGATGCCTTTTGCATGTGGAACTTGAGCCGGCTCGTCGTCGCTCACCACCTCCCACAAGCCCCTCTCCTCCAAAAGGAGGCGGGTACGGATCTTCCAAAGCGTGAAGTTGGCGCATCCCTCCAGCGTCTCCAAAGGATGGGCTGCTGTCACAACGCCAGCTGCTGCCATTTTGAGCCTTGGTGATGCTCAGCGCTGCCCTAAGATGGCGGCGCTATCCCTGCTTCTGCTGCTGCTTTACCAGAAATCTGTCGGACAGAAAATGGACTGTAGGTGCCAGCAGACTGGGAATTTTGAAAAACTAAGCCCATCACTGGAAAATGTAGCTCAAAACCTTTGAGATCAACCCATAAAACAGGGTTATCAACAGGGGATTTCAAAAGATATGCCCTCTTGAAAACAGGGTATGCTTCTGCTCCTACTTCAACTCAGACCAGCCAGTTTGTAAACGGCGTTTCTCCCAAACGAATCAATGGAATGCAAATATGTTTGCACCAATGGAAATCTTAGCAAAAATACTACAATTCGCATGTGCAACGTTTTAAATTTGACAAAGAAACAAGAGAGTTATGGTCATCACAAGGCGACAGTCTTACTCATAGAGAAAAGTGTAGCCCTGGCCGACCTCGTTTTGAGCATAACTCTCAATCCGACTGTTGGATTTTTGAGATCTTGGGCTCGTTGGAAAGCTTGTCTCTTGAACATGAAGATCATGTGGTCGATTGTCAAATCTGGTGAAGTTTTCACCCCAACCCGTCACTCTCAATGTGACGGCCTGTGCTGGCTGGAAGTGGCAGAACTTGGCTCTGATACCAAATGTTGGAACTTGAGGAGAGAGAGAGCCTTGGAGCAGCGAGCATGTGTGATTGGAAGGGCATCACTTGTGCTGAAGAATGGTTGTTCAATCTTTCAAAATGATGGAGTACATATAGAGCTAGAGCTTCGGCAAATCATTCCTCTGACAAGCCACACCACTTAGACATAGAGGCTAAAGCTCACACACTAGAGTCCATAATCTCACACAAGGGAGGAAATCAGCCTAGCAATGAGGCTGATCACTCACACACGACCTAGAGAGCTAGAGAATGCTCTCATGGCACACTCCTAGTGGTCACATAACCCACAAACCCATGGAGAATCGCCATGTGTCCATGGCTAGCACACAAGGATCTCACCTCACCTAAAAAGTAAGGAGAGGTACCTTTATCCTAGTCAGCACACTCTGACAAGGCAATCCTAAGACCAAGGACCTTTTTGGATATTTCTCCCATCAGGTCTTGACCGTGGACCTCTTGCCTTTTCTTTTCTCAGGCTAAGGCTGGAGCCATCACCCATGCCCACCCAAACATCGACGGTCCATAATCCCCGAAACTTTGAAGATTCATATCTCCCAATCCGACCGTTGGATTGGCCTCAAACTTGGACCGTAGAAATTTTGCGACTTGATCTTTCCAATGGCAAAGTCGGATTTGCGATTGGACCAGGCATCTGGTACTTCCCTGGAACTTGCTCCTGTGGACCTGAAACTGAGCCAGATGGCTCCTTTCCCAATACAGTCGTTGCTGGACAACGGCACGTGGGAGCTGACTGAGCGTCCACCAGGACGTAAGTTGATCAAGTGCAAGTGGGTGTTCAAGAAGAAGCGGGGAGCAGATGGTAACCTGGAAAAGTACAAGGCGAGGCTGGTCGCCAAGGGCTACTCGCAGCAAGAGGGCATCGACTACACGGAAACTTTTGCCCCTGTTGCAAAGATTGCCTCTTTGCGCACGCTCCTCTCTTATGCAGCAGCTGAGGACTTCGAGGTTCACCACATGGATGTCAAGACGGCATTCTTGAATGGTGACTTGGAGGAGATCTACATGGAGCAGCCGGAGGGGTTCGTCATGAATGGCCAGGAGCACCTGGTCTGCAAGCTGCAGAAGTCGTTATACGGTTTGAAGCAAGTGTCGCGTGCTTGGAACCAGAAGTTGGATGTGGTGTTGCAGTGCATGGGATTTTAGTGCAGCGAGTGTGACTACAGCGTGTATCGCTGGCAGCATCAGCATGAGATCCTCATCATCATTGTCTATGTGGATGACATGCTCCTCCTTTCCAACAGCATGTCTGCACTGCAGGAGTTCAAGGAAGCCATGCAGGAGCGCTTCCAGATGTCTGATCTCGGGGAGGCATCATACTTCCTCGGTATCCAGATCACGCATGACCGCAAGTCACACTCTCTCTCGCTGTAGCAGAGCCGCTACATCAAGGATGTCTTGCAGCGGTTTGGCATGGCAGAGGCAAAACCCATCGGCACGCCGCTGGAGACGCGGCAGTACCTCGTGAGCTTCAATGGAGAAGCAAATGCAGCTGAGCGACAGAAATACCAGAGCGCCGTCGGCAGTCTCATGTACCTGATGGTGGCAACCAGGCCGGACCTCGCACAGGCTGTGAGCGCTGTGAGCCAGCACATGGCTAATCCCGGACCGGAGCACCAGAAGGCAGTGAAGCGGATCTTCCGCTACCTTGCTGGAACCATCAACATCGGCATCACCTACAACGGCAATGACAACAGCATCATCGGCTACACAGATGCAGATTGGGCTTCAAACCCTGAGGACCGCCGGTCCATCTCTGGACATGTCTTCCTCATGAATGGTGGAGCCATCAGCTGGTGCAGCAAGCGGCAGGTGGTCGTGGCCACCTCGAGTACAGAAGCTGAGTACGTATCTCTCAGCTTTGGAGCCAAGGAAGCAGTTTGGCTCCAACGTCTCATGGCAGAGATGAGTGGGAGTGCAGCAGTTCCAGTTCCTGTGCGCGTCGACAACCAGAGCGCAATCGCACTCGCCAAGAATCCTGAGCACCATGCACGCACCAAGCACATTGACATCGCATATCATTTCATCAGGCACATGGTGCAGGATGGTGCTATCAAGCTGGAGTTTACTCCAACCAGTAAGCAGGTCGCTGATTTCTGCACCAAGCCAGTGACCCGTGAGAAGTAGCAGTTCTACATGAAGGCATGTGGACTCAGCCCACTCTGACTACGGCAAAGTGGGAGATTGTCGGGAAAGGAGCCATCCGGCTCAGTTTCAGATCCACAGGAGCAAATTCCAGGAGACTACCAGATGCCTGCTCCGATCGTCAATCCGACTTCACCATTGGAAACATCAGGTGGCAAAATATCTACAATCCAAGTTTGAGGCCAATCCAATGGTCGGATTGGGAGATATGAATTTATGTAGTTTCCGGGGTAATCGACCATCGATATCCGGCTAAGGCATGGGCGATGGCTCCATGCCTTAGCCTGAGAAAAGAAAAAGGCAAGAGGTCCAGGGTCAAGACCTGATGGGAGAAATATCCAAAAAGGTCCTTGGTCTTAGGATTGCCTTGTCAGAGTGTGCTAACTAGGATAAAGGTACCTCTCCTTACTTTTTAGGTGAGGTGAGATCCTTGTGTGCTAGCCATGGACACATGGCGATTCTCCATGGNCATGGGTGATGGCTCCATGCCTTAGCCTGAGAAAAGAAAAAGGCAAGAGGTCCAGGGTCAAGACCTGATGGGAGAAATATCCAAAAAGGTCCTTGGTCTTAGGATTGCCTTGTCAGAGTGTGCTAACTAGGATAAAGGTACCTCTCCTTACTTTTTAGGTGAGGTGAGATCCTTGTGTGCTAGCCATGGACACATGGCGATTCTCCATGGATTTGTGGGTTATGTGACCACTAGGAGTGTGCCATGAGAGCATTCTCTAGCTCTCTAGGTTGTGTGTGAGTGGTCAGCCTGATTGCTAGGCTGATTTCCTCCCTTGTGTGTGATTATGGACTCTAGTGTGTGAGCCTTAGCCTCCATGGCTAAGTGGTGTGGCTTGTGAGAGGGCTGACTTGCCCAAGCTCTAGTACTATATGTACTCCATCATTTTGAGTGAGTGAACAAGCATTCTTCAGCACAAGTGATGCCCTTCTAATCACACATGCTCGCTGCTCCAAGGCTCCCTCTCTCCTCAAGTTCCAACACTATTTCCAGAAAGAGGGCCACTACAAGAAAGAGTGCTTCAACTTCAAGAGGGACCAGAAGGAGCAAGAGCAACAAAAGCAAAAGCAGCAAACTCCACAACAACACAAGCAGTAGCCACAGTAATATCAGCAGCACCAGTGTCAACCTGCCAAAGGCGACGGCGTAGAAAACGGGTTCCGACACAATGGTTCCCACCGACCGCTCTTGGTATATCAACCAAAAGATGATATCACCCTCATAGCCAAGATTCACCGGGCTAGGATTTGACCTAGTGACGTCTCGCTCCAAAGACTAACTCTGGATAGTCGAAGCCACAAGGAGTTGTCTTACGTAGTGTTTGCTTGCTATACTATCCAGATTTGACCAAGGGAACTTGCTCCAAAGGAATAGTGCATGCCTTGTGTATCTGGACCATACTTAGGAGACTTACTCCAAGGGAGCAATGCATGGCTAGTCCGTCCTGTGCCTGTCCAAATATCAGCCATTAACACGAAGCATATCAGGTCAACAAACTCTCCCTTACACCTCTGTCCATTAGTTGTGAGATCTCTCCTCTCTTTAGAAGTCTTGTCCTAAGTCTTCGTCCGCTGCGTTGACCATACTGATGCCTCGAGTACCTGCAGAATGCAATTCGCTGTCAAGAGCCTTTGTCATGCAATCTGCAAGTATCTTCCCGGTCTCCACATATTCCAGGTCCATGATCTCCTTTGCAACCAGGTCGCATGAGTAGTGGTACCTGATGTCAATATGCTTGGTCCGTCAGGAGATGACATCATCCTTTGCCATTTTCATGGCACTCTTGTTGTCGATGTGGACCTGTGTTGCCTTTGTCTGTGGCACTTTCATCTCAGTAAGCAAACTGCATAGCCATTGTGTCTCTTTCCATGCTTTTGACGAAGCGATGTACTCTGCCTCAGCGGTAGAGAGGGAGACATAGTCTTGCTTTCTCCTTGCCCAAGAGACTACACCACCGTTCAAGAGGCAAACAAAGCCCGAGGTGGACTTTCTATCATCGATTCTTCCTCTCCAGTCGGCGTCTGTGTAGCATTCTAGCCGCAACGGGTCAGATCCTTCTTGGCCTCCAAACTGGAATCCCATGTGTCGGGTCTTCTGTAGACAGCGCATGATGCCCTTGACTGCTTGCCAGTGCTGTGGCCTTGGATTGGCCACAAATGTGCTCACTTGTCACACAGCATAGCAAATGTCAGGGCGTGTTCCTACCATGGCATATATGAGGCTGCCAACAGTAGACCGGTAGGGAATGTTCTCCATCTCACGCCATTCTGCTTCGATGCTTAGGCTCATGGAGGAGGAGAGCTTGATGTCTCTTGTCATGGGTGTGCTGATTGGCTTGCAATCCTCCATGTTGTAGCGCTTGAAGACCTCCATGATGTACTTGGTCTGGTTCTGCTCGATGGTACCTGCTCCTCGATTGCGGTGGACGACTATCCTGAGGTAGAAATCGAGCGGACCCATGTCCTTCATCTTGAACCTGTTGTTGATATCTCTCTTCACCTTGTTCAATAGCTTGACCGATGACGAGCACATGATCAGGTCATGCATGTACCGTGCAACAAGAATCAAGCCTTGCTCATCCTCCCGGACATAGACACTAGGGTCATTCTGGCAGTGCGTGAAGGTGAGCCCCGCCATGAAGCCGTCCATCTCCTTGTACAACATCCTTAGGGCATGTTTCAGCTCCTAGAGTGCTTTGACCAGTTTGCAAACCTTGCCCTCTGGAGCTTTCACTCCCTCGGGCACTTCCGTCAACACTTCTTTTGTCATGTTCTGTGTATGCCCCTGGTCCAATCAGCGGAAGATTTAAGATTGGGTATGCACTGCGCTTGTAGCGCAAGTCCCCCAGCGACATGCAGGAGAGGCTGAGAGAGACAAGGCATGCACTACTCATCCTTGTAGAGTAAGTCCCCTTGGTCTACTCTTGGTAGTGTACCTGGTGCATGCTCCTTAGGACAACTTCCTACAGCCTAGTGGGTGAAGGCGCCGTCTCGCAAGCAAGAGGTCCGGGGTCGAATCCTCCCAGGACCAAATTTTTTTTGTGACTAAAAAGGGCCAAGGAAGCTTCCTAGAAGCCTCTAAAGTCCAAGGTGGATCAAGCGCCACTTGGCACTCACAGAGGGTGCCATGTCATCAAAGCTGATGACACTGTCTAGGATAGCCTTGGGGGGGGGGGTCCCTCCAAGGAGCCACTGGGAGCACTGACCAGAGACTATATAAGGCCTGTCATTTGCATGTGATTGTATCATCATCTCTTACTCTTGAGACTTGGGAGAAAACTAATCCCTTGTTGGCCACCAAGAAAGAGTGTAAAGAACAAGTGCAAGTGCACACCTTGGTGTGTAGCATTGCCCGTTGGGTGAGAGATTGGAACACTCTCCGGCCACGGTTGGGACAAGCTAAGTGAACCTTTCAGTGTGGAAACACCACTCCGTGGGTGATCTCTACCTTGGTTGAAATACCANATCATCTCTTACTCTTGAGACTTGGGAGAAAACTAATCCCTTGTTGGCCACCAAGAAAGAGTGTAAAGAACAAGTGCAAGTGCACACTTTGGTGTGTAGCATTGCCAGTTGGGTGAGAGTTTGGAACACTCTCCGGCCACGGTTGGGACAAGCTAAGTGAACCTTTCAGTGTGGAAACACCACTCCGTGGGTGATCTCTACCTTGGTTGAAATACCAAGGGCGGTCGGCGGTTTGCCTGTCGGCGCCGTTTACTCTAGACCATGGCCAAGTGCGGAGTGACAAAGGGTTATGGGCCCACGCTGATCGGGAAACTTGGTTCTTTGTACCACCGCTCAGTTCACGTGACACGTACCTCCGCAGCAGACAAGACACCACTGCTCCATCTACTTCATCGTCGGTCCACTTGGACCAAGGTACGCATTGTGAGAGACCAGACGCGGATTGGACCCGTGGTCCACTTTTGCTCTCCACGGACAAAGAACAAGGATACGCTCTGCCATTGTTGGTATGACCCTCGAGTCCTAAGCGGGTTACGCTCTGCCCTTGTGGGTATGATCCTGTGTCTGTGGGAGCACTTCCTCCACAATAACTAAGAGACCATCGACTGGAGGGGTATGCAATGGACTGCACCTTGAACATCTGTAGCAGTCATCAGCCTCATCAGCCTACATCGGCCTCAATGAAGCAGAACAGCAGAGACTAAGTGAGCATCCTTGACCACACCGCAATCATGCCAGGGGGTCAAGAGATCGTTCCAGTCACCTCACGGCCCGCCGAGTTGTGTGCGGCCAACGCCATCGCACGCTTCGATGGCAAAGCCTTCGGCACGTGGAAATGGCAGTTTGAGGTGGTGATGCGCGTACGCGGGTACCTCAACATGCTCAAAGGGACGGAGGTAGCACTGGAAGACGAGGCAAGCGCGGAATACGCAGGGTGGCAAGAGCGGAATGACATCGCTCTCGCACTCCTCGTCACGTCCATAAGCCCCTCCCTAATCTCCCACATCGAGGGGTGCACAATGGCAGCTGAGGCTTACACCAAGCTGACAAACATGTACCAGTCAACTTCCCTCGCCAATCGACTCTTCATCCTGCAGCGCCTCATCGGGCTGCAGGTGGGCGAGGGTCAATCCATCTCGGACTTCCTCCAGCAGTTCGAAGGACTGCTTCAAGAAGCCCGCGCCATGTCCTGGCAGCTCGACCAACAGATGCAGGCCATGATTCTCCTCATGGCCTTGCCGCCAAGCTGGAGCCCCATGATCACCACCTTGGGTGGTTGGGAGGAGTCGGAGTTCACGTACCCTCGTGTCTCCGAGTTTGTCCGGAACGAGGCCATGCGGCGCAACAACGGCGTCATCAACAACGCTACATACGCGAGTGGCTCGGGAGGTACCTCCTCTCATGGTAACAGCAGAGGCAGTGGCGGCGGGAAGAGCGGCAAGAAGAAGGGCAAGTGCCACAATTGTGGCAAGGCCGGGCATTGGGCGCGGGAGTGTCGCGCACCAAAGAAGGAAGGAGGCGGTGGTGGGAGCAGCAACGTGAGTAAGAAGGTGGACTCAACGTCCACGAGCATGATGGCCGAGAGCAAGGCCCCTTCCAAGGGCTCTGCGCTGCTGCGGCCTTGAGCCTTCGGGCTCGAGAGTGGCACGGACTACCACACCTCTCGCGAGGCATGTGGCTTCTCGTCCCTCACACCGTCCACGGCCAAGTTCCAGTGCACCAACGACGGCATCGAGTACGCGGCTGGTGAGGGAGAGAAGGTCGTGCACACGCGGCTCAACGGAGTCGACAAGGAGTTGCGGCTGCAGACCGTCGTCTACATGCCAACTTTTGCCGCGAACCTCCTCTCCGTCTCGCGGATTACAGATCACGCGATGACAGTGGTGTTCACACAGAAGGAAGCCGTCATCCTCAAGAACGAGGACGTGACGATTACCTACGCTGCGTCAGACCTTGTCGCCAAGGTGCCACGAACGGATGGTCTCTACGTTCTGCAGACGAAGAGCGCGGAAGGGCACGCTGGGGCGGCAGAGGCAGGAGCGGAAGTTGCACCATCGCCGAACGCCAAGACACCATCCATGCCGGCTGCTGTGGCGGCTAAAGACGCAAGAGCAGCAACTGCGAAGCTGTAGCACAGACGCCTTGGGCACGTGGCCGACAGCACCCTGTAGTTCATGCAAGAGCAGAAGCTTGTACGCAGGCTGGAGGGGTGTGAGCTCAAGGGTGGATGCAACGCTAGGTGTGAGGCTTGCCTGCAAGGCAAGACAAAGCGAAAACGCTTCTCCAAAAATGGTCGCAGAGCAGAGGGCATACTCGACCTCGTCCACAGCGACGTGTGTGGCCCCATGCGCACCATGTCCAACGGCGGCTCCAAGTACCTCCTCACCTTCATCGATGATTACTCTCGGAAGGTGTGGATGTACTTCCTCAAAACCAAGGGAGAGGTGCTGGAGCGCCTGCAAGAGTTTGTCGCCATGGTGGAGCGACAAACCGGGCGGAAGGTCAAGGCCCTGCGGAGCGACAACGGCGGAGAGTACGAGGGGTGCAAGCCGTGGCTTCGGGCTCACGGCATTGTCCACCAACCTACTACCCCCTACACACCGCAAAGCAACGGCGTGGCCGAGCGCATGAACCAGACCATTCTGGCCATGACTCGAACCATGCTGTTCGACTCAAAGCTCCCCCCTCGCTTCTGGGCGGAAGCAGCGCGCACTGCATGCTACCTCATCAACCTCATGCCTGCTGCAGCATTGCGCAGCAAGGGGACAAAAAAGGAGCAAAGTGCAGAACGCATGACGCCGCAGGAGGCGTGATCAGGAAAGAAGCCGGATGCCTCTCACCTAAAGGCATTCGGCTGCACGGCTTGGGCCAAAGTCGAGGACGGGCAAGGAGCGGGGAAGTTGGATGCACGTGCGCGCAAGTGCGTGATGATCGGCTACGAGGCCGCGCACAAGGCGTACAGGCTGTGGGACCAGGCAGTAGGGAGAGTCATCACCTCGAGAGATGTGACCTTCCAGGAAGAGTCATACGGCAAGGAATAACTGCTGGACCCAGAGAACTCTCCAAAACAAGGAGAGTGGATCGTGCTGCTGTAGGCGGGTGACACACTCCCGCCTAACTGGCGTAGGATGCCAGTAGCCGTAGAAAGCGAGGTTGCCAATTCAGGGAGAGCGTCCGCTCAGGCTGAAGCGGAGTTGACATCCGACACCGCGTCAGAGACATCCGAGGCCTCCTCGGAGGCCAGTGGCTCTTCCCTCCCAGCGACCCCTCCTGGGGAAGCACAACAGCAGCATCTGCAGCACAAGCAGCCAGCACCAGTGCCACTGTGGCGCAGTGAGCGCCAAGAAAAGCCTGCGAAGCAGTACGACGGAGGGAAGGCCGAGTGGACTGGCCTGAGCTGGTCGTGCCTTGCGCAGGGAGAGCCGACTACCATCGCCGAGGCTCTCTCGCGGCCGGACGCCGCTAAGTGGAAGGAGGCGATGGAGAGCGAGCTCGCCTCCATCAAAGAGAACGGAACGTGGGAGCTGGTGGACAGACCACCAAACGCACACGTG
>SZWC01019909.1:6447-25690 GCA_023375785.1 Penium margaritaceum
AAATCCATGCCCTGATCGTCGAGGGACGTCACTGACAGCAGGCTGAGTTCCAACGAAGGCACGAACAGAACGTCAGGCAGAAATAGCACGCCACCGGGGCCGACAAAACGGACAACACTAACGCCTTGGACGGGAAGGAGCTGGCCGGAACCAGTGCGCACAAAGCGAACAGAGCCGACAGGACCCAAGGAGACAAAAGCGGACCGAACAGAGGTCATGTGATGGGTGGATCCGGAGTCGAGGACCCAGAAGCCACCAGAGACACGGACATTGGGAAGGATGCCACAGGTGGCAACAATGCCGACAGAGGGCGGGGATGAGTCACAGGCAGCAAGACAACGAGGGAGAACGACAGGCTGCCAGTGCTCGACCCAAGGAACAGACGAGGATGGCAACCCAAGAACGTGACCGGGGGGGTCCCCACGAAGGACAGTGTCAGTCTGACAGGCAAGACCTCTGGCCAACGAAGCCACACTCTCACCTCCCTGATCACGAAGGTGAAGACGCTGGAGGAGAGACTGCTCCATTTGGCGCTCGCTGTCGACGGAGGCTACAGACGATGGAGCAGGCACGCTCGAGGGAGAGGCAAACCACGAAGGAGGGACGTAGGCCGAGGAAGGTGGGCCCGCAAAAGCGGGCGCTCCATAGGGCAGCTGCCAGCCCCAAGGGTAAAGGACAGGCGGATGGACGCCGGCGACACCGGCGGTGGAGTAGGCCTGAGCTGGGGAGGGACTAGCAGACAAAGTGGAGCTGGAGCTGGAGCTGGAGCTGACGCCGAGAGAAGAAGAGGAGGGCCCGCTGGTGCGCGTCCAGTGAGCACGCATGGCGCGTGCGAGGCGGACGTCGTCAGGGGGTGGAGGGCACTTGCGAGCGGAGTGCTCAGAGGAGCCACAGTTCCAGCACACCAGCTCACCAGGAACACAAGACGGCGCAGCAGATTTGCTCTTCCCTTTGCCTTGCCCACGACCGCGTCCACGTCCACGACCCTGGGAGGCAAGGGCTGTGGCCGTTGAGGTAGAGGAGGAAGAAGAAGGCGATGGAGACGAGGCCGATGGAGCAGCGGAGGAAGAAGTGGATGTGGCGAGGGAGACGGCGGCCACTCCTGCGACTGCAGTGCGATGAAGGCGCTTGTTTTGGAGGCTCGCCCACCACGCTGCAAGCCTATCAGGGACAAAGTCCCAGAGGGCACTAACGCCTGGAGGGGAATCGGGTGGAACAGGCTGGGAGGCAAGACGCTGCAGCTCGTGTGCTTTGACATCACGGAGAAGGTCGGACAGCTCGGGGATTAACCCGTTGACCATGGTGTGCACAGCTGACAGCTGACCTGGTGCGGCCTTATCAAGTTCGCGAAGTAGCTTGAGCTCGCGTGCCCAATAGGCGTCGGCCGACTCGTCCGCTCGCATTAAGAGCGTGTTGAACTGAACGGTGAGAGCACTTTGTGCCGCCTGACCTGTGACTGTCGTGCGCCGATGAAGCATGGTGTACGCACCGATTGGGTCAGCCAGACGCTGAACAGCGGGGTTAGCATTGTAGGTGCCAACCTCGTCGACGAGTGTCTCAGGGGCAGCAGCAATGAGGGCGTAGACAGCGCGAGTAGACTCGTCAGCGACAGGGGTGATGGAAGGTGTGGCAGGGAAGTAGTATTCCCAAAGACGTTCTCCCTGGGCCCATGCACTAAACCGGGTCTCCCAGGAAGAGAAAGCAAGCCGAGTAGAAAAGACAGGGGGCTGGGAGAAGAAGTCATGCTCGCGGGAGACTGCGACAGGAGAGACAGCAGATGGGGTGACAACAGGGTTAGAGGCAGCAGAGTTAGCACCAGGTGGGGTGGAAGAGACACCGGCACCGGCGCCAGCAGAGGAGCTAGCGGGCAGGACAGAGGCAGCAAACAACTCCTTGAGCATAAGCGCAGCCACCTCATCTGTGAAGGCGGCGCGGTTGTCATTCGCGACTTTGAGATGCTCTTCAGCATCACGCTGAGCGTCGCGAGCGAGGGCCAGCTGGCGCTGAAGGTCTGCTATGACCGACTTGTCGTCACCAGGCATGGTGACGACTAATGGGCCCTGCCGAGAAAATTTCGGCAGAGTTTCCCCCGCCCCAGTGGGCGTGGGAAAACTGGGAATGCCTTAGGCACGATGAATATGTGTTGCAAGACAGCCCGGCCCAAATCACACAGACAAGCCACTGCAGAGAAAAGAGACAGAGGACAGGAGAAGGGAGATGCAGACAAGGAGACCTCACGAGGTGTGTGAGGGGCTGCGCAAAAGAGCAAGAACAGGCGGGACAATAGAAGCAGCTGCAGCGGAGAGCACAGAGACGCAAGATGCAACCGGCACAATCAGTGCCAGGCAGCCTGTGGTGAAGGCAGCGCCAACGGTAGGAAGGATCGCCGCTGCAACGACGGCCGCTGTGACGAGTGTGGTGATGTCAGAGGGTGCAAATGCGGATGCTGCAACAGTGACGGCTGTGGAGGTGCAAATGGCCGTAGCTGCAGCGGATACGGCAGAAGCTACAGAAGCTGTTGCAGAGGCCACAGATGATGCAGCTGCCGCTAGCTGTGTCCCAATGTCAGCCGCTGCCGCAGCCAACAGTCGAGCTACAACGGCCGCCTCAGTGTAGGACTCAGCGGCGCGGCCAGCTGACGTTGATGCAGGGGCACGTGCTGCTCTAGCTGCGGCGGCAAAGGTGGCAGCAGCTGCAGCTGCCGCGTCTATCACGGCGGACGCAGTATGTGTGAAGGTGCAAGCGAGCTCTAGCGCGTCTTGATGCCAAGTTGAGTGCGGCAACGTAGCAGCGGTGTCGTGCGGCTGCTGAATCCCCCGAGAGGCACCAGGGGAGGAAGGGCTTACCGAGCGTTGTAATGCCGAGCTCTCCCCTGGGTCGCCACCGAAATCCTCCCAGTGCACCAGCGTTACGGCGACCACCACCAGACGGTGGTGCGGAGACTGCTACAAGGTTGCAGTGCCGATTCTCCACAATGCCGCTTGCTGCTCCTGTCACGTTGGTTATGCGGCTGCTGTGGTGCAGGTATTTGCTGCAGCTGCTGCTGCTGCTACCGTGCTGCTGCTGAGCTGCTGCTAAGCTGTTTGCTGAGCAGCTGCTGATCTGCTGCTGAGCTGCTGCTGAGCTGTTTGCGAGCAGCTGTTGAGCTGCTGCTGAGGTGATGTTGCGCTGCTGCTAAGATGCTGCTGCGAAGCTGCTGAGTTGATGCTGAGCTGCTGCTGAGCAGTTTGCTGAGCAGCTGCTAATCTGCTGCTGAGCTGCTGTTGAGCTATTTGCTGAGCTGCTACTGAGTTGTTGCTGAAGTGATGCTGCGTTGCTGCTAAGATGCTGCTGCGAAGCTACTGAGGTGCTGCTCAGCTGCTGCTGAGTAGTTTGCTGAGCAGCCACTGATCTGTTGCTGAGCTGCTGCTAAGCTGCCGCTGAGCTGTTTGCTGAGCTGTTGCTGAGTTGCTGCTGAGCTAATGCTGCGCTGCTGCTAAAATGCTGCTGCGAAGCTACTGTTGAGCTATTGATGAGGTGCTGCTGCTGCGGAGCTGAGGAGCTAGATCCACTGCTGCTGGGATGCTGCAAGGCTGCTGCTGCTGAGCTGTGGAAGCTGAGCCGTTGTTCACGTTGCAGCTGTTGCAAATACTGCTACGAGACGGCGACGGATCCCCCCACGCTGCCGAAATTTTTTCGGTAGCGTTTCCCCCGCCCCAGTGGGCGTGGGAAATATGGGAAGGCCGTGGGAACACTTGTAGGAACCTGTTCCAATCCCACCCAACCGAGGAATTGAGGGGAGCCCAACCAGCAGGAGGAGGGGAAGACCAAAGAGCCCCGATGGCAGAATGCCGTCACTCGCTGCTACTGAGGCTACAACAGTCAGCTGCTGTTGTGCTGGTAGATTGTGATGGCGGGGTGGATGCGCGACGCCAAGAGTGGCCGTCGCGGGTTTGGCCCAGGATACGTGGGCAGCAGATCGATCCGCTGCCCGTCTTCCACGCAAACTGCTCTGATACCAGTAGGCTGCTGCGCTAGACAAGTAAGCAGCAGCTGGGGTGAGGATTGGAAGACACCAAGCGAGCAATAGTGTTAACGGGGAAGTTTAGACGCGTGTTAGTAACAAAACGACGGGTAACAAGCAATGAGGTGGTAGCCGTCGGGTGGGGGGGAGCGAGTGAGCGAGCAGCGAGCTCGATCTCGCACGCTCTCTCCCAAGTTCACTGAACTGAACTAAACTACCCACTAAAAGTTGTAACCTGTCAACTAGGTCACTGGAGGGAAGACAGGCCAAAGAATAGGCCAGAGTATGAACCCGACGCAAATGTGTGTGTACAAGTGCACACCAGCCAGAGACACGTGAGATTTGATGCCTGGTTGATGCCCGGCTGTGAGACTCGCTGTGAAGTCATGCCACCATGGCGTAGCAGCCAGCAGGGGTTGCCTCTCTCCAGTTAGTCACCTGCGTCAGTGAGATGAGTGTGCAACGAGGCCAGAGGTCACCGTGTGGTACTGACACAAACCCAACAATCTCCCCAGGGGCCCTGCGGGCTCCCTCCCGCTCGTTAGCGTGTGCGCACGGGCTCTCCTTGCTGGAGTATGTGCCGTCAGTGGCCGGAGTCTCTTCCGGTCATCACACTGCGTCCTACCGTCTCTTCTAGCCGCTCTTGGCTGCCCTCACAGTCGTCCGTGGTGCTCAGGCGCGTCTCCCGCCTCCCTTCAGTGCCGTGAGCTGTCGGAGTCTCCGCTGGCCCTCGCATCTCTCTCGACTGCCTCATTCCTCTTCGCAGCCACTCTTGGCTGCCCCTGAGGTCGTCCGTGGTGTTCGTACGCACCGTCTGCCTTCTCCTTGCTCTCGGCTGTGTCTTGTTGCACCCGGCTGCGCCCGTGAGCCCGTCACCCCTCTCTCCACTCTCTCCTCGCAGCATGCTGTCTCAGGTGTCCGCGGTGTGCGGACATTTCTCTCGGTCGGCAGCTCCCTCAATATCTCTCTACGTTGCCCTAGGGACACCCGAGGGTGTCCGTTACCTGTGGCTGCTCCTCCTTGCCGTTTGTTAATACGTGGTACCCTTGGCTGCACCCAGATTCTCTTTTGCCTTCAGCTGCGTCTCTAGCCGTAGCAGCCACCCTGGATACCCCACCACTTGACGGAACCCCTGACGAGGAGCTCAACTCTCCTTGGACTGCTGCACGTTACGCTGAGGACGGGTGGGAGGACCCTAGGGACTACAACCCTCCTACGCCTCCAGACAACGACACGCCCCTCTGGTTTCGCATGCTCGACTCCAACTACTGGCAAGGGGATCTAGAGAGGAAAGCAGCTGCACGAGAGGAGGAGATTAATAGACAGGTTTATACGGCGGACAATCTGCCACCGTCACCTCCTCATCCTCCAACCATGCAACCCGCAGCCGGCACTCCACCCATCACGTCTGCATCCACCTCCAACGCCACAGCCGGTCCGTTCCCCGCTACTGCCACATCTGCTGAACCACTTCCAATTCCAGAGGTTCCAGGTGTCATCCCTGTACTTCCAGTGCACACGGACTCCATCGGCCTGGCAGGTGCCGTGCTTGACGCAGCAGCAGGGGCCGCAGCAACCTAGGGGACCGTAGGGCACCCACTCAGACTGTTGTAGGTCGTGCGTCCGAAGCCTACGCTCAAGCAGCTGCCTCTCTCACACTGCTTGCAGCAGCCGTAGCAAACATCGCCACCCAGATCACAGCAGCAGCAGCCTCTGTCGCAACCGCAGCCTCATCCGCTGCTGACACCACTGTAGCCGCCGTCGGGTCCGTCCGTGCCTCCACCGCAGCAGCTGTTCTGACCCCCACTGGTGCTCCACGAGAGTTGACTCCGCACGTCACCACAGGGGTTCTCGTGGCTTCTGCATCTGCGGCAGTGGCGGGAGCCACTGTCACAGGCCTTCTGTGCTTGACAGTAGCGGTTGCAGGGTGGGTGGCAGTACTCTTCTCCTCAGCAGCAGCCGTGGTGACTCCTTTCTTCACTCTGCTACACCGTCACCAGATCCCATCAGGGGCACCACTGCCGACCCAGTTGGTCCCTATGCACTCATCCGCCGTCGCAAAACTGTCACTGGACATGTCGTCCAAAGTGCAGTCACTGTTCAATTCAACACGTTGCAGATGCAGGCAGACGAGACAGCAGATGAATACTGGGCACGCAGCCTTTGCTTGCTGCGTGACCTGGGCAAGGCTGCACCAGGTTCTCTCTCCGCATGTCCGTCCATTGTTGCTGGCCTCATCCCTGAGCTGTCTGACCTATACCTCCATGTCTCCCAGGCAGAGCTTGAGCGCCTTGCCTCTGCACCAGTCCCTGCTGATTCCCCACCAGGAATCGGTCCCCTCTTTGACTTCACTATTGCATGTCTCACTGACTGGTGGAACGCTCTCCAGAACAAGCGGCTGCATTGCGCCACAATTGCAGCCGTCACTACCTCCTCATCCTCTGCCTCCACTGCAGCATCCTCCACCGTCTCCTCCCTTCCGGCCGCAGCCCACTCAACACAAGCTGTACACCGCGGTGGGAGCCATGGCTCTCACCCCGGCCGTGGTGGTGGTCGTGGGGGCAGAGGGCATGGAGACGGACGTGGCGACAAGGGCTCTAGCTCCCTTATCCCTGATGTCACCTGTTGGAACTGCGGTGCCACCGGCCACGCAGCTCCTAAGTGTCCTGCTCGACACGATGATGCACGCCTCGCCTCTTCCATGCGTGCTCATTGGGCCCGCACCGGTGTCGCTGCCTCCTCTGCTGCTGCCGCCGTGACAGCCTCGTCATCCTCGTCCTCCTCATCTTCCTCTGCCCTGACCACCACGCTGGCTCCTCTTCAGCCGACGTAGCCTGCCCCTAGTCCTTGGGGTTGGGTGCCACCACCATCCGGTCCTCCCCACTACGGGCCCCCATCCTCCCACTACTCCGTCCCTCACTGGGCACGGGAAGATGGCCATCACTCCGACCGCTCATCTGACCGCTTCTCAGAGCGCTCCTCTGATTGTCGCGACGAGGAGCACACTCTTGGGCGTCGCTTGGCCGAGCTTCTCCACCTACGCTCTCAGGGAGGTGAGAGTATGAGTGGCCAGTCTCGTGTCTCCGTTTGTGAGTCGGATGTCTCTCTCCGTGGTTCTGCCTCTGGTGGTGTGCAAGGGGAATTGCCTGATGATCGTGAATGGATTGAGCACTGGCAGTCTCACACGCTACCCACACGTCTTGGACAGTCCGCCTCTCCCCTTGCCCGTGGTACTCTGGCTGTCTGTTTAGTCCTTCCCTCCACTCGTGCCTCACCTGGCCTCTGGATCATTGATTCTGGGGCCACGCATCACATGACGTTTTGTCGTTCCTCCTTCGTGTCCCTTGGACCTGTTTAGTCAGTGCGTTTTGTCCGCACTGGCTCCGGTCAACTCCTCCCTGTTCAGGGCGTTGGTGTCATTCGTTTCGTTGGTCCTGGCGGCACTGTTTATCTCCTTAATGTTCTGTACGTTCCTGACCTTGAAGTCAGTCTGCTCTCTGTGACCACCCTTGACGATCAGGGCATGGACTTCTCGTCCAGCCGCGGTCTTGCCTCCATCTCCCTTCGCTCCTCTGGCCGTGTCGTTCTCCCTTCGCTCCTCTGGCCGTGTCGTTCCACCTCTGAATCCACTACTTCGCACCCACTTGATCATGGGCCCACTGCCCCAAGACTTCCTTGGTGGCATTGGACGCTATGTTTTGTGCCTCACTGATGACTACTCCCGCTACCGCTGGGTCTTTGCTCTCCGGCACAAAAGCGACGTCACTGACGTCCTTGAGTCCTGGCTCCCACAGGCCGAACGGGCTTGTCTACGGTCTTTGCGCGTCTTTCGCAGCAACCGTGGCGGTGAATTCTTTGGTCCCACGTCCTGATTTCTTGAGTCTCGCGGTGTGCGTCTTGAATCCTCTGCCCCATACACACCTCAGCAGAATGGTGTGTCCGAATGCTGGAATCGCACCCTTGCTGATGGGGTTCGTTCTCTGCTCTCTGCTTTAGGCCAGTCTCCTCTCTTCGCCTTTGAGGCTATGTCCTACATGACCTGGGTCTAGAACAGAATTCCGCATGGACCCCTTCCCCATACAGTCACCCCCTTTGAGCGCTGGACTGGTCGCCTGGCGGATCTCCGTCTTGCACGTGTGTGGGGGTGCCTTGCCTCAGTCTGGGTTCCCACCGACCAACGTGATGGCAAGTTATCCCCTCGTGGTCGCTTGTGTATCTTCCTTGGTGTCTCTCCCTTCTCCAAAGCCTGGCGCTTCTGGGATACTTCCCGCTACCGTGTGATTGAGTCTCGTGATGCCCTCTTCTTTGAACACCTGTTTGAGCGTGACTCCCCACGCTTTGGCGGGTCTCCCACTCTGCCCGCTCAGGGTGGGGGTGGTCTTCTGCCCTCTTGGTCCCTAGTTCCCTCCTCAGGGCGTCCTTCCGTTCCTGCGGTCTCGTCCCCGTCCAATCAGAGTCCTCTGTTTTCTGCCTCTCCAGTGGCCTCAGTCCCCTCCACGGCTCCATTGGCCTCAACCAGCCCATCTCCTGGCTCTCCTACCGCTGTCTCTCCTGCAGCGTCGTCCTCCTCTTCTCCTCTTGTCCCCATCTCACCGCCGTCCCCTGTCGTCTCCGCACCAGCTCCTGCCTCGTCCTCTTCGCCTGCATCACCTCGTCCCGCTGCGCCCTCCTCCTCTGCGTCCATTCCACTGGTCTCACCCTACACGCGTGGTGGGCGGCTCCGGGCCCTCCCCTCGCAGTCGCATCCTGTTGTCTCTGGTGACCCTGGTCTTTGTGCCCTTGGTCTCACCACCTCTGGCCTGTCTACAGCAGTGTCTGTCATGCACCCCAGCACTGCTCTTGGCTACTCCATGGTTGAGCAAGAATTTCACTCTGCTCTCTCGTCGTCTGTCGCTGGATTTGTTGCCTCGTGCTTTGCTGCCGCCGGCCTCTCTCCTCTCCCGCCTGAACCTGTGACAGTACAAGCAGCACGTGCAGCCACTGACTCCTCTCAATGGGAACAGGCCATGCAGGCTGCACTCGACGCACTGTCAGAGCACAGTATATATGAGTTAGTAGACCTACCTCCAGGCCGCAAAGCTGTTGCAGCCAAGTGGGTGTATCGACGCAAGCTCAACCCAAACAACACTGTGGAACGGTATAAAGCACGTCTCACTGCAAAGGGGTTCTCCCAGATTCCAGGTGTGGACTTTGATGAGACATTCGCACCTCTAGGTCGCTACACCACTGCCAGGGCACTGCTTAGTCTAGTAGCCCAGCATGACTGGGAGCTGGAGCAAATGGATGTCAAGAATGCCTTTCTTCATGGCAAGTTGGATGAGGAAATCTACATGGTGCAACTACCAGGATTCTCGGATGGCACAAACCGTGTGTGGCGGCTGCGCAAGGCCCTCTATGGGCTCAAGCAGTCTCCTCGCTGTTGGAATCAGGAGATCACGGCAACACTGGAAAAGGGAGGCTTCAGAAGAAGTCCAGTGGACCCTGCTCTATTTCTCGGCCCTCCATCACAGCCACTGGTTGCCATCCTGGTGTATGTTGATGATCTTCTCATCGCATCTCCCAGTACCTCTGCAGTCATTGCTGCTAAATCTCTTCTCCAAGCAGCTTACAAGATGAAGGATCTGGGGCCGGCTCGTGTCTTCCTGGGCATGGAGCTCGAGCGGGACCATGCACGCTGCACTCTCCACGTGCACCAGGCTGCGTATATCCATAGCCTGGGGGAGCGCTTCAATCCACTCCTCACTACCATTCCCACCGCCTCTACGCCCATGACCCCAGCTGGACAGACACTGCTGAAATCATTGGACCTCTCAAAGCTGGGGAAGACAGTTGATGTGACTGACTATCTCAGAGTCATAGGGTCACTGATGTACCTCGCCACCACCACTCGTACTGACGTGGCCTTTGCGTTCAACTTCCTCTCCCAATTCTCTCAATGCCCACGTGAACGACACTTGGAGGCTGCCTTGCGAATTGTTCGCTATGCTCTTGCCACACCACGTGTCGGCCTCTTCTTTCATGCTCAGCCCTCTCTCGCGGTTGATGGCTTCATTGACAGCGACTGGGCGCATGACACTGATGCACGTAGCCGTATAGGGTACATCTTCTTGATTGGTGGCACTGCAGTTTCCTGGAATAGTGGCAAGCAAGGGTGTGTAGCACGCAGCACTGCTGAGGCTGAGTATGTCGCCCTTGGTGCAGGCACGTGTTAAGCTGTCTGGCTGTGTCGTCTACTGCAACATTTGCGCGTTCCCATCAATTGCATCACTCTGCGCTGTGACAATCAGAGCACAAAAGCCATTGCTGAAAACAGTGGCATGCATCACTCACGCACCAAGCACATCAATGTGGAGCATCACTTTGTTCGTGAGTGCATTGCTACTGGCATTGTCCAAATCGCATGGGTGGATACCAGGTCGAAGAGAGCTGACTTTCTCACCAAGGCTCTCAGCCGAAACGTCTTCAAAGGTGCCGTTCACTCTGTGGGTCTCATCAGTCCTCATGATCCAAGATAACTATCAGTGTTCTTTCTCTCTCTCATCATCTCTTTGTGATTCTCTTCTGCGTGTGTGGAGTGCTTGTCTGCGGGTCATGGGGGAGTGTTGAAGTTCGTCGGCCACTCACAAATCTATGCCCTCTTGCCTCTCACATCCTGCACACTTTCTGTACAGATTAAATGACAATGGTCCCACCTGGGGAGACACCCTACATGCCCATTCTGATTGAAGCTGGTGGCGTTCCAAGCTGCTGCTTCTGCTGGACCCAGGAATCACCTTGAACACAAGTGAGACCATTGCATGATTTCATGGTTTTTCTATGACCCTCTGTGATGCGGTAGGTGATAGGGCCGTACAATCTCACTGCCGTGCCCTACATCAGTTCATCTTGCTTTGCATGTGATGGGGGAGCTGCTTATTTCCCGGGTGCTGATCCTTAGGGGGCCACCGTGCCGGTCTTGACCGTGCATCGGTGAGTAGCCGCCCTCGGTTATTCCGAGAGGTCGGGCTCGACCCCCGGGTAGCGGCACTTGCTCACCCGAGCTCGACGCTCGTGGTGAGTGAGTGCTCACCGGTACATGTCTCGCTCGCTCCCCTGCCTTTTTTTTGTCTTGGTTGAGTGTGAGAATTTGCAAGCAAGTTACCGCATCCATCACATTTCTTGCTTGTTGGTGTTTGTCACGTTCTCTCGCCCCACCACACATGGACTAGGTAGCCTATGCAACTTCCTAGCAACTACAATGGATGTCTAAGCCTAGGCAGAAAATACGCTATAAAGACCAGTCGTCCATTGCTGTCGATGGCATGAGCGCCAGTGGTTGCTGTCGATGGAGCTGTGAGCGCGCTGCTACCAAGTGCGATACTCAACATAAAGAGCCACGTCATGAGCCAAGTCTCAAAGCGGTGCAATGTCCCCTGCATCACTCAGCACCCACCGTCGTCAACGTTTGTCGATTCAGTCATTTGCACGAGCATGTACACCAGTTGAGAGGTCAAAAAATGAATCAGTGAGACAGTGCAAACGCAAATCACAATACTCCCCCAAGACTCGTGGGCATTAGTGTACATACACGTGCAGAGATCATGCATCGACAGTGCACAACACAAGCCACGCTCCCCCATGGTCTCATGCCCTCATTGTCCAACAAGTCACACGAAGATTGAGGCCATACATGAGGCAGAACAAGGTAAGGGATCTCATAGATACAAGAAAATACTCTCATGGATGTAGACCAATCAAATTAATAGCCCTTTTGAATGATGCACGCTTGGCGGCCATGGTTACGACGTCAACGAGCTTTCGCACAATCCCGACCCACACAATGCGGATGCTTCCCTCACGCAACAAAGTGCGCTTGTAGTGATACTTCACATTGATATGCTTTGTGTCCGTGTGATGAATGGCATCGTTCTCTGCAATGCCAATGGCACTCTCATGCTTGTAGTGTGATGGACGATGTAGGCTGACGAAACTCACACAACAAACGATGGAGCCATACACCCTCGCATACACCTCCGCCCACTGCCACGTACTTTGCATCTACACGATTGCATGCAATGCACCCATGCTTGCCACTATGCCACGAGACAGCAGTGCCGCCAATAAGGAAATCCATCTAGTGCGACTCTTGTCTGCGTTTCCAGCCTAGTGACTATCCGTGTAGCCCTCAGCAGCTGGAAAACCTAGGCAACAGGTTGGGGCAACAACGTTTTTGATGCAGCGTGTGGGCTTCCACGCTCGTTGCTTAAGTCAGCTGCCCCCTCAGTCTGCTGCTCTAGAGCCTAAGTCTGGAAGCTCTGGGTTTGTTACTCTGAAATGCGCGCGCCAGTGTTAGCGCCAGAAAGCAGCTGAAAACTGAAAGTGACTGATTAGGAATGAAGAATGGGCAACAATGGGAGACCCCTCCAAGTTCTAGCTCCCCCCCACTAGTGTAGAACTTGTTACTCAGCTAACCAGCCAATCAGAAAAGAGTCCTAGCCCTATTTTCTGGCGTGCAGGGTTTTCTCGGTGAGCCCTGCCAGACGCCCGACAGCCCAAAACCCGGGCGTCGTCCGTTTTGCCTGAAAACTGGACCATACCATAATACCGACGCTGCGAATGCAGTCATGCGGTCAGAATCAGCTAGAAAAATAGCAGCAAAGAGTTATGGCTGCCGGAACCCGGGCAGTGCTTACGACAGTTAGTGATGCCAAGCAGGGCCACACAGCAGGAGACATGGACCCTAGGCATAGCATGATGATGCAGGCGCAATGCCACAACCAGAAACAGAGATGGGTGCATGGAAACAACATCTGCAGTGGCAATGACCGCCGGCGGCCCGACCGCCGAGGAGGCCTGCCGATGGAGCTGAGCGCATCACCGGAGGAAGGAGGCTCCAGTGGACGGTGCGTGGACCTCAGCGCGCGTGGGCTCCACCGAGCAATACTCCAGCAGCGTCGAGTCTCGCCGTCAGTCATCTGCCCGCCGATGTACACAAGCCGGGAGGACACAACAGAGTATAATGAGAGATGCGCGAAAACCAACACTCCCCCATGACTCACAGGCGTAGTGCACATGTACGGGCAGAGACACAGTCAACGACCAGACTCCCCCAGGCCACGCAGAGATGCAAGCAGGGATAAAGAGAGCTACTCACAGACGCACGCCGACCGAACTCACAGCCTTCTTGAACGAGTCGCTCTTCAGTGCCTTGGTCAAGAAATCAGCCAACTGTCGTGCTATCTGAACCCACACGATGCTGATGCTGCCGTCATGCAACAACGAACGCACATAGTGATACTCAATGTTGATGTGCTTTGTGCGTGTGTGATGCACGCCGTCATTGTCGGCGATGGCCATGGCACTCTCATTGTCATAGTGTAGCGTGATGGATGCGACAGGCTGACACAACTCGGACAACAAACGACGCAGCCACACACTCTCACACGCGCCTGAGCCAAGAGCCATGTACTCAGCCTCAGCAGTGCTGCGTGCAATGCACCCTTGCTTGCCACTGCGCCAGGACACAACTGTGTCGCCAATCAGAAAGATCCAACCTGTGCGACTCTTACCGTCCGGAATGCCGGCCCAGTCATTGTCAGTGTATCCCACCTCGACCACAGACGGCTGACGGCGGAATATGAGACCTCGCCGAGGAGTCGAGACGATATAGCGCAGTACTCGGATCGCAGCCTCGTAGTGGAGGTGACGCGGCTCCTGAGAAAACTGGGCTAGGAGGTTGACGGCCAACGCGATGTCTGGGCGCGTCGTCGTCGCCAGGAACATAAGTGTCCCGATGACTCGCAGGTATGTGGTCACGTCAACTAGCTCCCCCACAACAGCTGGGTCAGGACTCTTCAGCTTCACCTGGCCATCGGGTGACATGGGTGAGGATGCGCTCGGCATGAGTGGCAGGTCCTCCGCAAAGCGGGTGGACAGAGTCTGCACATAGGCGGCCTAGTGGATGTGCAGGACGCCCTGGGAGCGATCATGCTTGAGCTTTATGCCCTGGAAGACTCTGGCAGATCCGAGATCCTTCATCTGGTAGGCGGCGTGAAGCAAGTCCTTGACACGCTGGATGGCAGCCATGTCTGGCGACGCAATGAGGAGATCGTCGACATAAACCAGAACAGCGGCGGAAGTCTGGCCTCGCGGACTGACAAACAGTACGGGGTCAGCGGTGCTGCGCTGGAGCCCGCCCGAAGGAGCGTGCTACTGATTTCTTGGTTCCAGCACCGAGGCGACTGCTTCAGGCCATAGAGGGCCTTACGTAGTCGCCAGAATCACCCAATGCCGTCGTCAAAGCCTGGGGGCTGCACCATGTAAAGCTCCTCACCCTCCAGTGAGCCATGGAGAAACGCGTTGCTCACATCCATCTGATGCAGCTCCCACCCATGCTGGGCGACCAGGCTGAAGAGCGCCCGGCTAGTGGAGAACCGGCCAAATGGGGTAAAGATCTGGTCGTAGTCGATCCTAGGAATCTGGGCAAACCCCTTGGCTGTAAGGCGGGCCTGGTACTTGTCCAAGGACCCGTCGGGCTTCCACTTGTGCCGAAAATCCCACTTGGCGCCGATGGCCTTCCGACCTGGAGGAAGGTCGACGAGGTCATACACATGGTGTTGTTGGATAGCAGCAAGCTTATCGGCGCAAGCAGCGTCCCAATGTGCGACCTCAGGAGAGGCTCGTGCCTCGCGCAGGGTGGCTGGGTCCTCCGGGCGTGCTGTGGAACGGACTGAGAGAGCATGTGCATCTTGAGCCCCTGGTGGGATGCGCGCGAGTGTAGCCAGGACAGCGTGCCAATGCTCGTGATGAAGCATGGCGTAGCCCAGTGCGGAGCTTGGGTGAAGGTCTGCAATGATGGCCGAGGTGGTCAAGCCAAGGGCCTTGGTGCCAGGGTCCACACTCACGACCGTGGGAGTGGAGGAGACACGTGGAGCCACGGGGGGTCGAGGCGCCACGGAGCGTGGTGCGACAGTCTGCACGCTCATCGACGGTCTGGGTCGGAGGCTGCCGCCTGGGCCACGTGTGTAGCGTGGTAGGGCAGGAGATGGCACTGAGTCCGATGGGCCAATGGAGGCAGACGGGGTTGCTGGTCCGGAGTGGCCCGCGGATGCAACCGGGGTAGCTAGCCTGGATGGGCCAGCGGACGCGACTGGAGCTGCTGGCCCGTAAGGGCTAGCGGACACAACTGGAGCTACCGGTCCGGAGGGACCAGCGGACGCGACAGGGGCTGCCGGCCCTGAGGTACCAGAGGATGCAACTGGGGATGCCGGCCCCGAGGGACCAGCGGGCGCGACTGGAGCTACTGGCCCTGAGGGACTGGCGGGCGCGACTGGGGCTGCTGGCTCGGAGGGGCCAGCGGACACGACTGGGGCTGCCGGCCCGGAGGGCCAGCGGACGCGTCTGGGGTTGTCGGCTCGGAGAGACCAGCGGACACGACTGGGGCCATGGGCCCGGAGGGGCCGACAGACGCGACTGGGGCTGTCGGCTTAGAGGGACTAGTGGACACGACTGGGGCTGCCGGCTCAGAGGGACCAACGGACGCAACTGGGGCTGTTGGCCCAGAGGGACCAGCGGACACGACTGGGGCTGCCAGCTCAGAGGGACTGGGGGATGTGTCACCCGGAAGCGACAGGACGGAGGACGGACTCACTCCCCCACGCGACGGGATAGACACGGACGAGCCGGAGCGAATGAGGTCGCGAGGAAATAGGTCCTCGAAGAAGAGGGTATCCCGGGACTCGACGATGCAGTGCCGGGAGGGATCCCAGAAGCGCCAGGCCTTGGACTGATGAGAGACACCGAGGAAGGTGCAGGGACGTCCTCGGGGGGTGAGCTTGCCGTCCTGCTGCGGGGCGGGCTGCCACACCATGGCCACGCAGCCCCAAACGCGAGCCGGGCGGAGGTTTGCGCACTGACCGCACCAATGCTGGTAAGGCGTGGACTGGCGGGGAAGGGGACCGTGGGGAATCCAGTTCTAAACCCAGGTCATGTAGGCCATGGCTTCAAAGTAGAAGCCATCAGAGAGACCGGACTTGACGAGCATGGTACGGACGGCGTCGGCCATGGTACGGTTCCACCGTTCGGAGACACCGTTCTGGGCGGGCGTGTAGGGAGCAGATGTCTCTTGGTGGATGCCGCGTGAGGCGAGAAAGGTCGTGGCCTCACCCATGTACTCACCACCGCGATTGGAGTGCAAGCGGCGAAGAGAGCGGCCACACTCGTGCTCCGCAAGGACCAGCCAGTCCTGGATGGTTCGGGTGACATCGCTCTTCTGCCGAAGGCAGAAGACCCAGCGGTAGCGAGAGTAGTCGTCAGTGAGGGTGAGGACATATCGGCCGTGCTCTGTGACTGACTTGGTGGGGAGAGGACCCATGACGGCCGAATGGATAAGGTCAAGAGTGACGGATGCACGGGAGGAAGACAAAGGGTACGTGGACCGGTGCATCTTCCCCTAAGCGCAATCAATGCACTCAGTAGGGCACGGGAGGGGGAAAGTCTCCAGGTCAAGGCCCTTGGCCGGCTGGGTGCGGAGCATGTTGTCTACGGCGGCAGAGTGGACGTGGCAAAGGCGGCGGTGTAGGAGGTGAGTGTGTGAAGGAGAAAGTGTGCTGGTAACAAACATATGGTCTGTGGCGGCCGACGGGGAGGAGACGAAAGGGGAGGAGGAGAGACAGGGCACATGCCATAGGTTGCCACGGGCGGTGGCGTGTAGTACGACGAGACCAGACGGACGCAGTGACACAGTGCCAACACCACGCGAGTGCACAACGTCCATGCTCATGCGGTCAAGTGCAGTAACGGACAGGAGGCTGAGCTCGAGACCAGGGACGAAGAGGACATCGGTCAGAAAGACGTCACCGGCAGGACCACGGAAACGAACAACGCCAACACCACGGATAGGCAACACCTGTCCGGAACCCGTCCGGACACCGGAGACATCGCCTACAGGACCGAGCATACTGAAGGCCTCACGAGAGGCCGTCATGTGATGCGTGGCCCCGGAGTCGATGATCCAGGTGTCAGCGGGCTCCTGGACCGGGGTCGCCAGATCGCTAACGGTCACATGGCAGCAAGCAAGGGACGCGGACGCGGTGGAAGGAGGCGCGAACCGAGACTGCCAATCGTCAAGCCACGCAACGTCGTCATAGGAAGGGGTAGAGGAGACCACGGGAGACGAGGAGACAGACGAGGAAACGGGATACGACAGAGTTCAGTCTCAGTCATGCAAGGCGGGGCAGGAGAGCAGGAGGTGATGCAACTCGCACTTCCCTGGGGAGGAGGGCGCGTCAGGCCGAGCTGGAGCGCGATGAACTGCTACAGCTGACGCTCACGGGAGGACGACCCGGGAGTGTAGACCGAGTGCGGAGTGACGGCACCGGAGCCCGGGTAAGGGAGGGACAATGCCGGTGACGGGAACAGAGGCGCTGACGGTTGTGGATAGAACTACTGCGGTGCGGGTGTCTGCGGGATCGGCGGAGCTGTCGGAGTGGCGGAGCTGTTTTATGAGGTCGAAGTCTCAGGGCCAGCGACAGCAACGGAGGCAGAGGCAAGACGGTGCTCCCGCTGGCGACGCATGGTGGCAATGACGCACGCCTCGTCCGTCGGGAGAGGGCACGTATACCACCCGTGTCTGGGCTGGCCACTATTGTGGCAGACCGCGCCACCACCGCCGGACCCGGCCGACGGCTGCTGCTACTGCTGTTGCGACGGACCCTTGCCTTTCTTGTTCCGGCTCGTCTTCTTCTTCCCTGAAGATGATGAGGTAGCTGCAGCAGGGGAAGCGACAGCCATGGAGGCGACGACAGGGAGGCGACGGCAGGGGATGCAAGAACCTCCGTGCAATGGAGCTGGGACTCCAGACGAGCTTCCTCAATGCGGAGGAAGAGCTTGTATGCCCAGGGCATGAGGGTGCTCTGGGACGCCATGGTGGAGAGGAAGTCCTGGGGGTAGTGCACGAAGACATCCGAGTACGCGCTTCTAGCGCCGCGCTTGATGGTGAGGGGTGCGGATAGGGGGGGGGTGTGGCCGATTTGCCGAGACGACGAAGGATGTCCTCCGCCCGCTGCCACATATATGACCAATCACCACACCCCTGAAACCGTGTATCGACAAGTGTATTGGGAAGTGAACATATCAGTGGACATGGACATCTAACAAAAACTAGTACGTAGCACATGTAATCCATTATAAGTAACACCTTATGTGAGGAAATTATGTTTGGGCTCTAGTGACATGAATTGATGTTGGTGATTTCTGATAAATATCTGCATATAGGAATACACTTTTTGATACACCAATTGGTGAGTGTATGAATTTGGGGTGATTAACCATAACTCCGCTGCCAATAGGCAGTGACTGTCTCGGTCTCCCCCATGTGCAGGAAGTTGAACTCCCGGAGCAGACGGCTGATCTCAGCGTCGCTGGACAGGCGCTGGGGCCGGGTGAGGACGTGCCATGCGGCTGCAGGGTCTAGGATGGCGGCAGCGGTGAAGTCGCCGAGGAAAGGCTCTAGGGCCAGGCGGGAAGCTGGAGGGGCGACTTGGATGAGGGCACGGACGGCGCGATCAGCGTCATACAACTGGTCGGCCTGGGTGGGGTCATAAGGGAGGGTGTAGTATGCCCACAGGCCCTCCCCTTGCGTCCCAATCCAGAAGCTGAGCTCCCAGCTCCGGAACTTCTCGCCGGCCTGAAGCGGCGGCGGCGGGGTCTCAAAGTCCTTCTGCCTGCGACCAGCGCCCAGAGTGGGGCCAAGGACGGAGGTCACAATCTGCCGCTGGCGCTGAGTCTGCTGCTATGCCAGGTAGTACGTGGCAGCAGACATAGCTGGGCTGGTGTGCCTTGGAGGGATGAACGACGGTGGCGCATTGGTGGCAGTTTGGGAGGCTAATGGCTGTAGCGCTGCAAGCTGCTGCGTCAAGGCAGCGAGCTGTTGCTGAAGAGCAGCGAGGGGGTCAGGGTTGCCGCCAACGACACCAGTGGGCTGCTGCTGCTGCTGTTGCTATTGCTGCTGCTGCTGCTACTGCAGTCGCTCCAAGAAAGGGGGGCTGGGGGTCCCCCCAACAGAGGAGGACCCCTCCCTACCCGGGGCTACCAGCCATGGATTGGTGTCCCATGTTTTTTTTTTTTTGTCTTTGTGTTGCTGATATCAGCAGTAGCTTGGGGCGGTAGAAGTTCTACCCCCCTTTTTGGTTGTCTTCCCCTTTCCCTTTCTCCCCCTTTTTTTGTTGATGATGTTAGCAGTGACATCAGTAGTGACGTCAG